>CBVK0100300190.1:0-13224 GCA_900067695.1 Picea abies
GAATGGTGTGCTTTTATTCATGTTAATTTCATTTATTTTCCTTAGTCTAAGGAGTTGTAAGACCCCCCATACTACTAATCCATTTATGAGAAGGAGATATAGACCAACAGAAAGAACTTGAAAACATTTAAGAACTTGTTGAGAAAAGAAGGACTTATCACTACAAGGAACTTCTCAAACCCTTGTCCAAAGTTCATAATTATCACAAGGGAGGAGTTCTCATCCCGAGAAGTAGAAGAGATCCATGAGCCTGATCCAGAAGAAGACCACCTAGAAGTATTCCTTAAGTATCCTTGCAAGAATATAGAAGACTCATGGATATAATTAGATGGAGGAAAAAAACTAGAGACAAATATCGAAGAATTTCCTCCACATTTGTCACAAGATCCCTTGTGCATCAAGGAGTTTCATGAGAAATTTTCTGAATAAATTTGTGGCTTGAAAACCAAAGAGGGTCGAGGAGACAAAGACTATATTGAATATTGGTTCCAAACAATCATCAGGCCATCATACTACTCCATTGTTTGACATTTCTTGGAACCATATTTTCTAGGACAGGCGATCTCTCATATCCCAACAATCATGGAGCTATAATTTTCAAATTTGAATATGAGTTTAACAAAGATCATGTTGCATAAATGGATGCATTGGAAATACTCCTACACTTGAGGAGATGTTCTATTTTCCAAGTAAAGTAAGATAGTGTAAATAAATAAACAAAACAGTAAAGAGAAAAATAAGTCTATTTGTGAAAACCAGTTTACTGGTGTAGTTGGACATGAGTTTTGTTCAAAAATAGGTCAAGCATTGAGAAAGACTCACCACAAATTCAACATTCACTTTTTGTTTCTACCATGTACTCTTCAAATAATTATATTTGGGATTATTTTAGATGATGTGGGATTCCTTAAGGCCCACCTTTTGGAAAATCTTGACCCATCGACTCCAACACATCATTTGGGATCGATATTAGAGATCTTGTTAGTACCTTGGGACTTGCATACATTAATGGAAAACTCCTTCGCTGTCAACAATGAGAATTCATCAAGGTCTCTTGATTGACATATCTTACATGTGACTCAATCTCAACCCATCTATTTGTACCTTGCAAGATGTACCAAGTCATCTCGACTCTCATCGACATAAAAGGTGAATAGTTCTACATTGGTTAACAACATTCATCATCGGTTGGAAATCTAATGATTTCTTTCTATGCTTTAATTTAGAAAATTCATTCACATAGATAGAACTGTGCCAATATTGGGTTTCAGTGAAGACTATTTGGTTTGTGATTCTAACAACAATTTGTAATCTCTAACATTGTGCAACAACATCATCCTACAACCCTTTGAGTCTAGTTTGTAGCCTTCATTCAACCAATAAGTCAAAAATGTTTTCCATAATTTGCAAGTCTTCATGGTAGCAACACTAGAGTACTCAGCATCCAAGTGTTCCAGAAGCTTGCTCCAAATTCAGACACTTTTTTCAACATCCTTCTCTCTGGAAAAAATCAATGGCCATCACTTCTCTATCCTTCCTTGATTTCTAGTTTTAGATATCATCACTTTAAATAAGTTCAAAATTTATTAGATTTTTTGAGCATGTATGGAAGTTGGATTTTACTCATTTTATTTAAGAATAGTATACTACACCAAAGTATTCAGAACAACAGTCTATCAAGAACAATAGTGTAAGAGAGAATCATTTTCCAACGTTCTTGTACCTATGCTAGTGGATTTTCATAGTTCTTGGTTATTCTGGTACAAGAATCCGAGAGTAGGTACTGAAAGATTGTAGCTAACCAATCCCATCTCCGAAGATAAACAATGATAGTATTTTCACCTTCTTAGGGATAAAAACTTGAGGTTTTATGGTTTGTTTTCTTGTAAAGTTGTAGTTTGTTCTTTGATTCATGCAATCTACAAAGTTATTTTATTAAGATCACAATTGCACAATTCTGTAGAGAATCAATTTAATCACTTATAGAAAGACAAGAAAACCTTGAGGTGAAAGAAATGTCATGAACCTTCTTGTGAGAATTGATCTTAGAGACTTGGTAATTATTAATTTTTGGAGTTTTTATTGTTAATTCAAATAACAAGTTAACGCAATGCAATGTATGACAATTGAGTCACATATGTGCATAGACCATTTGTATGGACATAAAGAGTGCAGTTCCACCACATATTTGTGACATTGAATGTATTAACCAGGAATTCAAGTGTTATATTTATTTCTCATAAGATTTACCCTCGAACTAATAAATCCAACTTTAGATCAGTATCCATGAATACTAACTTGATCTTTTCTTAAAGATGACTGATTAGAAGGAAAGGTTCTAAGTAAAACTTGTGGTCATATTTTAGTACTTTGTTTTCCTTTTTTTGGATAGAATCTAGGATTCTCATTTGATTCGAATATAAACTTACATATGGTACCATTAACACTTGAGTTAATAAGTGAAGGATTGCACCCTGAACTTTAGAAGGGGATTTGAACAAGGGAATTAGTCACTGGCATCTGCTCCTAGTCATTTTCCAACATTCTGATTTTTTTTTTGTGTGTGAACAATTTAAACATCCATTGACTGAGAACTAGGATCAGAATTGATCGATGACCTGTGCATACATATATTAATGTTCTAGGTATGACATGTAGAGCTATTGAATTCTTCTCATACTTGATATCAGTCCTATGGACAAAGTGAAATTGTTCAAAAGGGTTTTCTTGCTAGTTTCTTGGTGTTTTGGTCAATGATTAGATTGTAGTTTGGTTTAATTATCCTATGAGAATATATAATAGTTTAGACTTCCATATTTTACCTACGCATACTATGTATATAATTCACACGTTTACTAACCAGATTGACAAGTAAATGGGGTTTATTCACGACAATTAATTGACACGACAATGGGTCTAGTATAATCCCAAAGTAATATGAACAAACATTCATCTAACACAATTCCATGAATGTAGAATGACCAATACCTTAAAGGTTGCAAGAATAATTTCCCACCAACATAACCATTCCCTTGTAATTTAATCCCACATCAATCATTGATGAAAATAATTTTTTCATGTGCCAGGTACTAATGAAGGTAGAAAGAAAACCCCACCTATCTTCTTTCTAGTAAAAAGGTCCAAATTGAACATGAAACCATATCATTATCGATGATAGTCCCAATAATCCTAATGTAACTAATCTGAATGCGAATCTAGATAATACGAATTCCATTAGTTGGAAACTAATGGCCATGGATGCCATATCCTCTTAAGGACCACATGAACCACAAATATTAAAACCAATAATTGTTCCCACTATTAGCTATATCACAAAGGCCAAAATGGTTAATTATATGATGTGTATGTGTAGTATTAGTTGACATTGATTCATATTTTTCTATTTAGATTGATACTTTTTCTTAATGTAATTTTTTTCCCTTGGGCTTGGGTTGATGATCCGAAAATGATCTTTAAAGACTTGGTTAAGTTTTAAGCATGCGTTCAATTACCAATTAGGAATTAAGTAAATAAGAAGAAATTAATGAGAGATTATACTAGTCATCATAAAGAAATGCAAAGAAAAATACAAGAACAAAGAACAAAGAACAACAAACCATAACAACAATGTTGTTAACGAAGTTCGATAAGATTGCCTACGTCTTCAAGCCTTTGTCTTAGTGGGGGAGGATTTATTATTTCTCTTAAATTCTTCAAAAGTACATTAGAAAATTGTCAAAAGGATTAAAAACTGGTCTGGTTGTGTTTTTCTTGACCTCAAGAATCCAACACAACATTCAGCACTAAAAAAGGTTGAGCATATCTCCCGGAATTCGCCTCCAAAGTTCGCTTCCTCAATGGGTTCTCTACATAAAAATGGCTTTAAGATTCACAAACTCATCATCATTCTGCAAATATGAACATCCTAGTCTATCAAAAATATTTGATTTATATAGGATTTGAGTTGGTGATCCTATCCCAACTTCCTCCCAATATCTGGCCTCAAATTGGGCTCCAAATCCCCCAAAAATGGACAAAATCTCCCAATATCAACATAAAAAACCAAAAAATCATAATATATAGTTTGAAAACCCAATTTTGGAAAAATGTTGGGCAAAACCCCCTTTCTCCGGGCTCCTTGTCATATGGAGCGCTTCCATATGGACCTGGGTTGATTGATGGCATGTTGGCCCCTTATCCTCTGGTCCTAGTCATGTGCGCATGGATCATGTGGCCATGGCCTTAAATCCCACGCACCCCAATCCATGGTGCTTAGCCCTTGGTCCTTAGCCCATAGTCGTGTGGGGTGCCAAGTGGCCTCTCCCTGATTCCCTCTGACCGGGTCTTAGCCCAAAGAAACTGCCAATTGCAATTTTAAATAAAAATTTTCTACTTGGCATACCAAGTCACAACAGAGCCTGGACGGTCGGATGTTAGTTCTGAAATCTTTGGCTTCAACGAAGGTTTAGAGTTCGAAACCGACGGAGTATCAAAATTTTTTTTTGGCCTAGAAAACATTGGAAAAATTCGGGGTGCCACATGGTGCCCTCTGATTGGGCCACGTGTCACCCTATGATTGGCTCGTACAATACAATGAACACACAGTCAACATGCATGGTCAACTGCCATGTCAATACCGTGCAACCACTTGTCATGCCACATCAGTGTCCATACTACCAAGTCACCTACCACACCAACATCCATACAACCACCTATCATCTTTACTGCCATGTGTCATCCTGTCATTGGACCATGTCACGTACGAACTGCCACGTGTCAATTTCGTACAGTGCCACGTGTCATTTTTGTACTGGTCCAACTCAGCCTAAAAATGAAAAAATTGAGTGACATGTATCACCTCCTCATGCTTCCACATGTCCTACTTACATCATCATGATGTCACCTGTCGTACTCCTGACGTCAGTAGTACTACCTGTTGAATTTTTTCTTGTTTGGGAAATTGATCAAAATGAGATAAATTTCTCATATGGTGTCCATTTTCAGAAAAAATTATATGGCTGGAATCAGTGCGACAAGTCCGAAAAAATGGTAGTGGTTTCCTCAAATTCCAAGAACTTTGATTTTTAGGCCTTCCTAGATCCATTTTGGATCAACCATCCATTGATCCTCCTCCTCCTCCTTCACTTGTATCACCATCCACTAATACTTATCCTTCTCATCCACATGTGTCATCATCCACATATCCTCCTCCTCCTCCTCCTCCACATGTGTCAAAATATTTTGATGCTTTGGAAACTATGTCCACATTGGGTATTGTTGCATAGGTTAATTTTAATAGAGAGACATTTGATAGTGTAATTTTGTCGACATTTTGTTTTTACATAGGTATTGATAGACCCTATACCTCTGGTAGCAGAGAAACTGATGCATCTGGCTTTGGTAGTGGACCTAGCTAGTAGTGGTACCGATTGACATGTATATTGATTGTTTTATCTTTGACTTGAGATGTATATATGACATGTTTATTGCATATTTTGTTGAGATGTATGTTTGGCATGTATATTGATATGTGTATCACTCATGTATATTATGTTTTTCATATAATGTTGTGGTTTTTTTTGTTTGATTTATAAAATGTATTATGAGCATGCTAATGATTAACATTTTTTTTTACAAAAACCGATGGATATTTTATTAATAAAAAAGATGCAGCCAAATCACACAGAGGGGTACAAAAGAGTCCAAAAAATCCCAATGGCAAGGCCAGAAATCAAAAGCAGTTCTACTGATGACTTATCTAATCGGTTTTTAATTTTTTCTTCACCATAATTCATTACATTACAAAATTTTCAAGTGGATATTATGTAGAAGATGCCCATAATGCATATGCACTTCAAAAACATTAGATACCCAGCGAGAGATTGGTTGGAGGATCTTGTTCTACATTTTTTTTGTCCTGTGTGGGCATGTTCATATCAAGAGGAGGTTATTCGAACGTTTGAGAGGAACCATTGTTGGAAGGAGACTCAACAAGTTCTTGTGGAGCTGGTGTCACTTGCATCTTCAAACTTTCCACCTGTGTTCGTATAACATCAACCACATCATGTTGTTGACACATAGTTGTCCTATGTTGAATGAGAATGTCTAGGATATATGAGACATGAGAGGACAAATTTTGGTGAGAAATTTGAAGTTGTTGGAGTTCTTACCCCAGAGTGTTGAGGGGGTCCTTTGGAGCCTACCACTATATTCTATTATGAGGCATTGTGTTCGGAGAAGGATGATTGGGGAAGATGGATCTACTGATAAAAAAACTATAGGGCCATGATTTCCCTTACAAGAGAACAATGCACATTGAGGAAGAGAGGTTGGGCGCCTCACTAACCCAAATGCACGAAGGAATTTAGATGCCCAAAAATTAAAAATGTCACCACTGTGCTTTCGCTTGCTACTTGACTTCCAACTAGGAGAAAGACCAGCCCAACGATCATCTAGAGATCCTGCTTCAATTATTGGAACACTCATAATTATGTTTCTTACACCTTTCTTTATGAAAATTTCTAGGTTATTCTGCTCCAATCCTCCATCTTCAGTATTATCTGCCTAATTCCTAAGGGGGAAACAATTCCTTCCTTTATACACCTGAATCAGATGTGAATTACCACCTTTCTCATCGAGCCAGACTGAGACCACACCCACACCTACACATATAGATTAGATGTTGGCACTTCGATTCCCATGGGGTTAAAATCTGTGCCTACACAGACATGAATAATTCTCGCACATTCTAGATAATCTATGCATTCTCATGATGGTGTTCACGTGAATTAAATGTCCGAAAACTGAAGAAGAACCTGCATTCATCGCATTTGTTGATGCCTGCACTAACATAGAGTATAGTGACATAACTTAAATGTATTTTGATTGAGAAATACCGCCTCGTTCATCTGTTGTATGTACTATGGATTTATGAGGATACAACTTTGCTAATATGTTATGTGTGATGAAAGAGGCCCCCGTTGCTTTGAAAACTTGTTTCCTTTGTGGGTGTGACACTTGGATGAAATGCATTGTATTTGAATGATCTTGCATTAATTATGGTATTGGATGATGAAATAATCTCCCATTAATATTAATAGTCCCTTTTGGGATTCTAGTGGCTAGGTTGGTTGAGAGTGAACCAACCAATTATTCTCCCTCAAAATGTGATAGAAGGAAACTTGAGGGATATCAACTAAAACATGTCTTATTTTTTTGTATTATGTTGCAGAGATGTGAGTCCTTTGGGAGAGTTCCTTTAATCATACTTCGTATGGTGTTCAAAGAGTCACTAATTATGATGATTTGTTTAATCTGGACCTCTCTGGCTAATTGAAATCTTTTAAGGAGAGCATATTATTCCGCTTGATCTTTTTTGGTGCACATTAAACTCCAAGTGAAGCTTATCTCAATTCCCTCACTAGGGTCAAGAACGAACCCTCTCACACCTACCAACCTAGGGTTCCCTTTGGAAGCACCATCGAAACATAAGATGTGTGACTATTGAGAAGTGACCCACTTCTGAAATTCAATGGGTAGAATATGAAGCTGCCAAATTGATCTTGATCGAGAAACATATTGAATTTGATCATTCAGGTGAACTTTGTCTATCCATCGTTGTTCTTGTGTATCCAGACTCTACGGGGAATTTATCTTTATGTGACTAGAGTTGAGATATTCTAATATTTGATCTTTGATTTGTGCCATTACTTTGTTGGATCTTACCTCTTCTTCGTTGAAAATTGTTGTCCCTCGACCAAGTTTTGAGGAAACATTGGTCGTGTTTGACCATTTTTGGGACTTCGACAAGCTGGTCGAAGATGAAGCGCTCAGGCGAAGCAGAGATCGCGGGATATCGCCCATTTTTTAGGGATTTTTGGGTTCTAGGGTTTATGTAACGGGTATGGGATGTCGACCCATGTGTTTACCCATGCTTAGGCCCCTTTTTGTAATGTATAAATAAGTAGCTAGGTGATGTAAGAAGTAGTTACTAGTCATTGATCAACTTAGTGCATGGCTAGTTGGCTTTGTGCATGGATGAATTAAGGCTTGCAGAGATAAGTGCAAGAGTTTTGTAAATGCTTTGTGTGCAGACTGTGTAAAGCTTTGTGTCGTGGCTTGATTTTGAGGAAGTTGGATCTAGTGCATTGTGCATAGGTCACTTTTCCAGTGCAGAGTGAGCTCTGTGGCTTGATGCCTATAAGAAGATTGAAGGAGAATAATAAATAAGAAGAAGAAGAGTTGGTGGATGTAGCCCCACACTAGGGTGAACCACGTATATCCTGTGTTATTGTGATTTGTGCAATGTTGTTCATGATGTTTATGTATCTATTTGATTAGTACTCTACTCTTGATGTATGGTAGATAGATCTACGAATTCTTAGTGATTTATAATGTGAATGAATGTTAGATCTCAGTTAATTCCATGTGCTAAGCGATTGGAAGTGCGTGATCTACTCTTTACTGCATTGCTTTGTATTTAGGGTTTAATTAGAGATGTGAATAAGGATCATAACTTAATGCATATTGTTGGCTAAGTGCTCTGTTAAGTGTTGTAATCACATATATGTGTCCTAGCTAGGTTGTAGACACCTGAGTCCTACAACCCCCCTTGCCTCTACCTCAGGTGAGACTTCATCTGCTTCGTAGGTGTTGCCAAAAGGGCCAGTAGTTAGGTTTTTTTTGGTGCGTTGTTGAAGCGTTGAACCCTGGGTCTGCCCCTGTGCCAACAAATGGTTTTGTTGTCGAGAACTGAAACTGTGATTACTGGGAACTGAAGAAAGAGAAAGCTTTGTGTGTATTTTTGTTGATGTATTGTGCAATATTCTACTTGACTTGAGAAGCTCTGTGCTAAGAAAGGAACCATATATGAAGAAAAGAGGTAAGATCTTAAATCTTTGTGCTCTGATAAAGGTAATATAAGTGGAAATTTTTTCTTCGGAAGTATGAATGTAGGTATGTTTGATATTTTTTGTCCTAGTATGGAAACTAGAGCACAATTAGAAGAAGGAAGATTTTATCTGAATAAATTTGATAGAGATAGTGAAAGATATGTTATTCCTATGCATAGAAAGAAATTTTAGACTAGCAAGAGGATGCAGGAACCTAGAAAGAATTTTTTACAGGTCCATCATTGTGATCCCAGTCTGCAATACAAGAAATGTTGGGGATCATTTAAAAGGAAAAGAGGATTGACATTGTGTTATAACTGCAGAAAACTGGGACATCTTGCTAAGGAATGCCCTAGTATAGGTCCTATTTGTCTTTGTTGTAAAGATGGTGGTCATGAGGTTTTGGATTGTCCAAGAATGATTGCTAAAGTCAAAAAGATGAATATGAGACAAGAAAATTATGAAGAAGGTCAAGAGACTAAGGATATCTTAGAGAATCAGAAAGAATCAGAGACTCTATTATTACATATGAAAGAAACATTGAATGATCACAGAGACATCAATTTACGAGAGATATTAAAGGAAAAGCTGTGCATAGAAACAAGAATAGGAGACTTCAACATAGAATGTGTTTTGGATGAGGAAACACATGTGAATATTATGTCATAAAGCACTTGGAAAATTTTGGGAAAGCCTGACATGATTCCTTCATTGGGAAGAACAAGGTTGTTTAGAGGAAAGATGATAACCCTATGTGGAAGAGTTACTACTGTACCTATGATGGCTCATGGAGCATCGACCGAAGAAGAATTTGAAGTCATTAAGTTTGTTGAGAACAACACTTATTTTTCACTCTTGTTAGGAAAGGCATGGATTGATAAAGACCAAATCCGAAGGAAAGCAAAGGAGGAAGCTATAGAACAGAAAAATCAAGAATTAAGGGACTTCATCGCCAAGAAAATAGCACGACTAATAACAGAACAAGAGGATAATTAGAAGCAACAGAGGACCAGAGAATTAGCTGTTGATATTGAAAGGACATAAGAAAGTTTAAGGAACTTGTCCATGCAGGAGAGAAGAGAACCCACCCTGGAAATAATAAGAACAGAGGTATTACACTTGAATCCTTTGAAAGACCCTCAGCAACGCGAAGTCACCTTATTAGGAGAAGATAAGAATAAAAATGGAAAGAGGAACCTAGAGACTCAGATCATAGGGAAGCAGGAAATAAAGCTCAACAAGAAGAAAGCAAAGTTAGAAAAACTAGAGGAAGTTCCATAAAAGACTTCGCAGAAGGCAGGCTTGCAGAACTTGAACCTCGCTGGAATAACAGAATAACGCAGAATGGCACTTTGCCAAGACGAGGATATATGACCGTTGGAGGCATCTAGACCATTAGAATGACGCTCTGGAATGGCTAGAAACACGGTTATTGCCAGAAATATCGCCATTGGACTATTGAGACCATGCCATAACGGATGGTTTCGCATTGATTAAGGAATTTTGACCCATTGAAGGAATCTGTTATGATGTTGCTTATTTAATCTGTCGAATACTGCACCGAGGCCACTTTTTCAAACTTAGATATTCGAGCTAACAGATAATTGATCGCATACCACGTTGTATTGTATAGACCTCACCATTGATTCGATTACCTTGAGTTTCCATTTGCCTGCCCAAATTATTTGATTAAGAGTGTGCATGTCAGGCGACCTTAACGTCGTAGAGAAATCCGTAGAAGAGATCTTGATCGACCTCATGGTTGAGAAATTCATGTCTGGAGGAATACATACATCGTCGATGGGTGGATTTCAAGCATCCCCCTCGACTGGACGTCGATCTATGTCCCTAAGCACGACTGAGAAAAGAAGCAAGCACCGTGACGATCTAGTGAATGCGAAGAAAATCACGTCGGTCTTGCCCGACTACATCCCACCTTTGGCTGGCGTGGTTATTCATGACAACGTCACACGTGACTTTGAGTACACATTGATCACTGCGTACCTCTAGAAGGGGATACTCGTAGTCAGACCACAGTTGGGACTGATCCCAAATCTTAAGATAAATGATTTTAACCTTGGAGATCGAAAGAACTATGCGATTCTCACACCGCATAGGTACCTGACAAAGATGACTGGGAAGAAGCCCAAGATAGTTCCTTAGCCATGGATTAAGGAGATTGTGAGATCGACGATCCTGAACGTCATGAAGATACCCCACTTCGGTAGACATTAGGAGGTTAACGCATGCAATAAAATCCTCCTATCGTGCTACCATGGAGGTTACCTCTGGTTAGACAGGCGCATGACTGTGGATCCAATGCTGATCCAGCTGATCACTGGACTGGGAATGCAAGGATTGGACCCTCACCAATTCTACCCAAGAAAGACATCAGACCGCTCCATGGCCCAATGCATCAAGGAGGTGTATGGTGATGTGGAGAAGGGGAAGCGAGGCTACAAGCTAGCCTCCATCCAGGATGGCGCAATGCACCTATCTTGTCAACTGATAGTTGGAAAGCTCGTCAGAAAGAACTGTCCTACATAGGTCACAAGGTTCGTAGTTGACCTCGCAGGGAAGTGTGTCGAAGGGATGAAGATGAAATGGGCAAGCTACCTCACCAATGAGTTGGAGAAGGACTGTCATGAAGCGCAAGACCAAGGCTATGAATTTCACTTCAGTTGGTTGTTGATTCTCATTGCATTTGTCACTTGGGAGATGCTGGAGGGAGCGACATTCGTGGAAGTCAAGCCATCAGAACCATTGGCCACGAGGTTCACCACCTTTTGGTAGACGAATGATATGGAAAAGCAGTGGAAATCAAATACGGTGTTCCACGCTTACTACCTATAGCTGACACGCTCCATTGAGTCATTCACCTGAATGACCCCCAACACCTTGCACACATACAGACCACTAGTGAAGTTTCATGCAGACCGACACTTCATCTACATCACTATGTGCAGGTATAAAAGTAAGGAGGAGTTGCAGTCTTACAATAAATTGACTGATGAAGACATGGAGGAGATAACCAAGGAATGGCCAACCAAATTCCTTGTACCAGACGAAGATGCACAAATTTTTGACCCCAATATCATCGGAAGTACTTTAGTCACCTGAACTAAGTATGATGGATAGAGAAGCACTAAGAAAAAGAAGAAGAAGGAGAAAGTGCAGGACACAAACAGTGAGGAGAAGGACAATGCATCGGAGGAAACTGCGTCTAACTCACCTATAAGAGGAGGAGGTGATGCAGTAAACCAAGAGGAGGAAGGGGAAGAATACAAGCAAGAAAAAGGAGAAGTGACACTGCCAGAGGATCCTCTCACCACAACAGAAGCATCACAGAAGAGGAAGGTTTCCCTGGAGAAACCTTTGGCAAGGAAGAAGGATTGCACCAACAAGCCTCAGTCGAAGAATGTCCTCACAATGGATGATGTCGATCTCATCATCGCAGCTATAGAAGATGCTTCAGAGGATATCTTGCAATGACATGAAGTAAAGCAGGGGACGATGTATGATAGAATTGAGGCGAAGCTGAAGGGGATACACCAAACTATATGTTCAAGCCACGCAGTGTCTAATGCGTCGTCGTCATCAAAAGGTGTAGAATTGGGGGATGAACCCACCCATTTGTGAAGGATAGTAGATGCAATAGAGGCTCACCTTATTCGAGTCCAATAAGAAAAGGAGCAAGCCACAAAGGCCTTGAAGCAAGAAAAGGAGGAGGCCTTAGAGAAACTTTAGGTTGCGAAGCAAGAGAAAGATGACATTAGAGTGAAGTTCGAGGAGGACAGAGAGAAAATCCGAAAGGAAAAACACCAGCTGCTCATGGAGTAGATTGGGGTTAGAGAGGCAGTGACTAGAGAACTTTGCTCTATACTAGGCTTGGCCCAAATGGAAGAAGAGACAACTGAGAGAAAAGTGGGGAAGCTCGCTAAGGCCATTCAACAACTTCAAGCAAGAGTAGCAGAGCTAGAACTTCAAGTAGTGTTGAGCATTCCGCAAGAAGTAAGGGATCAGAGGGAAGAAACTGCTAGGATTGTAGTAGAAAGAATCAGGGAGTTGGATTCAGAATGTAAGCAACTAAGTGCTCGAAGTGCACAAACCTATGAGTTCCTTGCAGAAGACCTAGAGATAAGGAAATTGGAGGCACAAATCTAGGAGGCGAAGCAGCAGACGTCTACAGTGAAAGCACAGATGAAGCTTCTTACTGCAGTGGAGAAGATGAAGAGGTTGGAGGATTAGCGTGCAGTCTAACAACAGGTCACTGCCATCCAACACAGAGTTATGGAGGTGACACAGAGACTCTAGTCGGTGCAGGATGAAGCCT
>CBVK0100300191.1:0-13224 GCA_900067695.1 Picea abies
ATATATATATATATATATATCTTAAAGTCTATTTTGATTCAAAATTTTTATTCCACAAATTAATATAAAGCTAGAAACATAATTCATATGTCCATGAACTTTGCACTTGTAACTAAAAAATAAAAGCTTATAATGCTTTTAATTTTCTTGGGTATAATTCTTTTTTCTAGAATTTGTATAATGCAATGGGAGATTGCATGTTGATCTGACGAGTGAGGAAAATAAAGAGAAATATATGGAATAACCTGAAAGTGAAGGTTCAATTGTATTGCAGGCTTGGAGAGCAAGTCCACGTGATCTCGGGGAGGGTGAGTTTTTGAATCGTTTTTTGGCGGGATACCATTTTTAGTAGTAGGTAGAACTTGGTCTATAGGCATCTATGGCATATAACTATTTTTAGCAACTAGTTTTCTATTATAATCAACGTTTTTACATGGTCGGTCTTCTTGGGGGGTCCACGGGTCGGTAGCACTAGTTGAACTTGCTTCTTAGTTTTGATGTTTAGTTCTAGATGGGGGTGTCGAGGTTAGTGGGAGGACCGAGGTTTTTTGTCTTGTTTATGCCTTTGCTGCTACAAGACGCTCAACATTTGTGGGTTTTCCTATAATATCTGGATGATTTGATGGCATACTTCTTTATTAAATCTTTAATTACCATTGATTCGGGTGTGATTTGGGGGCAAGGACCCACAGACTGTGAACTAATTGTTGTTTCAGAGCTGGTAGAGTTTTGTTAAGGTGGCGAGATCCTAGGTATGGCACATGAGGTCAGCGCCCTTATGGGTGCATCAAATGAGGAGGATTGGGAGTGCGAGGGTCTCTTCAACACTATGGATGAACTATGCAAATTTAAGGTTGGAGAGAGGAATTTATTGGATCCTTTACTACCCTTGGTAAAGACGTTTCCTGAGATATCTCCACAGTGCATACCAAAGGATAATCATTTGTGCCTTGTCGGTATTAGTCGTGAACCGGTTCTAAAACCTATGGAAGTTGGTTAGAGTGTTGAGCATTCTCAGAAGCAAGGTGTTGCGAGGATTGACACCGGTTATCCAAAGCTCGGTATAGGTAACAAAAGGGTGAACACCTGGTCGTTGGCTGAACACTTCTCGACGAGCTCTCTGCGATGGACCACGAGTGTAAAGGATTCCCGACACAGGAATACTCCGAGAGCCTGGAAACCCAAGAAGCTGCGTCGTCACCTCGTAATAGGGATGGATGTAGGTCTGGAAGAGACATGTCAAATCTCTCTATGCACTCTGGTAGGTAGATTTGCATATAAATTTAAGAGTAGTCTCTCCTTCGTAGATTGGATGAAGGAGGTTTGGATTCCTATTATAGGTTATGTGTCAACTTACCTGATTCTTCCTAGTGGGTGGTTTGGACTGATATTTAAGAATCCGAAGGATGCTGAGATTATCCTAAACAGGTTTTGGGACTACAAGGGAGGAAGTTTAATGTTGAAGCAATGGCGAACACGTTTCGACCCTGGAACCGAGTACTTTAATTTTAGGAATGTTTGGGTGTTACTACTAGGTTTGCCTTTAAACCTATGGAACAAAACTGCTTTGACGACCATAGGCAACCTGCTAGGCCACTTTCTGAAGGTTGACAAAGCTTGTATACTTTCGTCATATAAGCGTATGGCACGGGTGTTAGTAGAATTGGACTTACACGTTGGTCTGATGGATTCAATAGAACTGGATTGGCGAGGCCATGTCATGGTGCAACGTTTAATTATCTAGGTTTTCCTTTCCACTACTCTTCATGCAGACGAACATGTCATTTACGTAAATATTGTCAAGTTGGCAGTGGTTTTTTTGATGCAGAGGAAAATATGGACAACTGTACAAAGGACCTGTATATGACTGAGGAAGGCCTTGATGAGCCGAGAGCACTGGGTGCGTGTGATACTGTAAGCCCTGAAGATATTTTGGGTGCCAATTTAGACTCCCTCATAGGTAAGTTGAAATCTTACTGTCCATCTTTAATTTTTAAGCTTTCTTTATGGGAAGGAGACTTCTTGGAGAAATCAGCCTTGTCACACAGTGCTTCGTTGGTTGTCATTGATAATAATTTTGTGGTCCCTGTGGTTAAGGGAGCTCCCAACTGTGGTGATGATAGGACTTACACACCTTCATATTTTACTTCTTCTGATGTTTCCTCACCTGTAGTGTCTCCGGTTCTTTCCACCTTGGAAACAGACTTACCTGCCATACCTCCTTCTACACTTCCTGTTTCAGAATCGTCTCTGGATTCAACGATTGACACCTTAATTTCGTCTCTGAGGGAGACTACCAGCCCCTTACCCTTACAAACCTTTTGGGGAACAAAATTTTTTGTAAACTCGGGGTGTGATATAAGGTGAGAACCGACCTCTGAGGGAGAGGACCAGGGGAAAAAACTAGCATGGTTGAGGGGTCTGGATTTAGAAGTCTCTCCTATTAAAACTAGGATTGCCCAGAAGAAGCAAGGGCTACGACTTTCTACTATTGAAAAACCTTATACTACAACTCTAGATTTGGGGGCGCTTAGAGGCATGAAAGCCCCGGCTAGGGTTAAATCATGATCCTCCTCTCCCTGAATATCAGAGGGGTGGGAGGCCCCCTAAAATTGCCTTCTATGTGCAAGTTGTTATCCTTTACAAAAATTGATTTAATCTTTCTACAGGAGACCCTAGTTGATGAAGAAAAGGCCAGGAAGTTTATGTTTTCTTTATGTCCTACCTGGATGTACAGTGCATTGAGCTCTGTGGGGAAGTCGGGAGGACTTCTGGTGGCGTGGAATCCAAACATTGTTGAACTCCAACCTTACTTGTGTGCTGGTAGTATTTTATTGATCGGTTTACATATCCCTGATAAAAGAAGGATATGCTTGCTTAATGTTTATGTACCATGTATTGGCCGCCAAATTTTTAGGGAACATTTGGAAGCCAAGGGACTTCTTGATAAGAGTAATCTTATTCTCGCAAGATATTTAAATTTCTCTACGGGTGTAGATGAATTTTGGGGGGTGTCGGCCTTGATTGATTCACATGCGACTTTTTTCGGAGATATTTTTACTAAACATCATTTAGTGGATGTAAAGCCTTCCGAGGTAGTGCCAACTTGGCGCAATGGCAGATTTTGGGTGGATGACATACAAAATAGATTAGATAGGGTTTATGCATCTGAAGCGCTTCTTATTGATTATGCTTTATACAGATCATGGGTGGAGCTCCCATTTATATCCGACCATGCCCCTGTGCTAGTCCAACTGGATTATGGTATTAAGTCCGTGTCTTATCCATTTAAATTTAATCCTGTGTTGTTGAAAGATGAGTCCTTTGGTGAACTTGTCCAGGAAGAGTGGAGCACTCGGCAAGATCCATTGGTAGAAGGCGAGCAATTAATATTGGCGGGCAACTTATTTAGACTAAAAGTAAGAGTAAATAAGTGGATTGCAGTAAGGAAAAAAACCGATCTTCTGACCCTTGAAAAGATTGAAGAAGAGATCGCCTTTCTCACAAAAGTGAGTCTAGAACATCAAACATTTGCTGAGCCCAATCCACGCCTGAAAGAAATAAATTGCTGTTGGCCAATGAGGAACTCTAGCATCAAAAGAGTAGGGCTACATGGATACTTTCGGGGGACGAGAATACTAAATTTTTCCATCGGTTTACCAGTTTTAGGAGGAATAAAAAGCATTTGTGGGAGGTTAAGGACGAGTCTGAACAAATTCATATAGGGCAGGAGGCTATAAAGGTAGAAGTGATGAGATATTTTAGCTCCTCTTATAAATAAACTCAAAATTCGATAGTGGAACAGATAGCTTCAGTGCACTTATATCCAAGGCTGGTCACAGAGGAGGAGATACTATTGCTTGAGAAATTGTGCGTGAAGGAAGAAGTTTTAGAGGTTCTAAGGGGCTTCACCAAGGACAAGAGACCTGGTCCTGACGGGTGGATAATAGAGTTCTTCCTGCATTTCTTTGACTTGATTGCCGATGATTTAATGGAGGCAGTCGAAGACACTCGTTTATCTGGTATGGTGAACGGGTCTTTAAATTCGACATTTATTGCTCTTATTCCCAAGGTAAACGACTCGACTACTTTTGGAGACTTTCGTCCTATTGCATTATGTAATCTTTGCTATAAGATCATAACAAAGATTATTGCTAAACACATCAGACCTATCTTGTCTCGTACTCTCTCTGGGGAACAGTTCAATTTTTTAAAAGGTTGGCAATTATTGATGCTATAGGTACTATGCAGGAGTGTATACACAACATCGGGGAGAAAACGTTGCAAGCTCTGATCCTCAAGATTGATATAAAGAAATATTATGATTGCATAAGCTGAGATTTCTTCAGGCTGGTTCTTTTACATTGTGTCTTCGGGATGACAACGACCAAGTGGATTATGGGTTGTATTACCACAACTACCTATGCGATCTTAATAAATGGAGAGCCAACTGCATTTTTTAATAGTGGCAGAGGTCTCAGACAGGGGTGTTTGTTGTCACCTCTGCTCTTTTTATTAGTTATGGAAGGCATGAGCCTAACTTTAAAAAAAAGACAAGAGGAAGGCTTAGTGTTGGGTATCAAGGTTACAAGACTTATCCAGATCCTCCACCTACTTTCTTTTGATGATATACTTATTATGAACAAAGCTTCTGTTATAGAGTGGATGGAGATTCAAAATCTTTTGGCTATTTTCTACAGTGCAACTGGACTGTTCATAAATGCACATAAATCATCCTTCTATCAGTGCGGCGTACACCAACAAGTATTGGATTCTTTAAAAGAAATTTTTCATTATTGTATTAATGATCTTACTGATGGTTTTAAATATCTTGGATATATTTTAAAAGCTAATAGGTTCAAATTCGAGGATTGGAACTGGATTATATCAAAATATGAAAATCGAATAAGTCATTGGTGCAATAGATGGTTGACTATTGGGGGTCGTCTTGTGTTGATAAAGGTTGTCTTAGAAAGCCAACCGGTTTATTGGCTAGCTCTGGCAAATATTCCTTCTTCGGTTCTCCACAAAATTCACCAAGTAGTCTTCAAATTTCTATGGGATGGAAAAAGAAAAAAGAAAGGGCTTCCATTTGTGTAGTTGGCAGCTTATAGCTTGCCCAAAGAAGTATGGGGGATGGGGGATGAGGAATTTGTTTAGTTTCGGTAGAGCCATGGCAGCGAACACACTTTAGAAGGCTTTGATGGTGGATGGTCTATGGCGCCGAGTTTTAAAAGAAAAATATCTTCCATTTGTATCAGTGGCGCATTGGCTTTAGACGGTTCTAGTGAATGGAGAAATAGGTTCCCAGACATGGAAATATCTACAAAAATCCTTATATATCTTGTTGCATTGGCTTGCGTGGTATCCGGGATCGGGAACATTGATAGTAATTGGAAAAGACTAGATACTAGGGATGGGGAGACGACTCTTCTGTCTGGAGACTTGATATTGGCTTTAAATCAACGATGAGTCTTTTATTTATTTCAGGCCAACATAGCGCCTCGTCTAGGTATGATCGGGCCCAATTGGATCACCAATACTGAATTGGAGCTAGAGGGGGCACTAGCAGCGAAATGGCAAGAATTTCGTTGTGCAATCATAAACAGTGGAGTCCAATTGTTATTGAGGCCGTATTAATTGAAATGGACGGGAGGAGACTCCTCTAGTAGGATATCAGTTAAAAATGCATACGAGGCAATTGAAAAAAGAAACAAGCCTTTATGATTGGAGGGTGGAGAAATTTAGTTTGGTCCTAGGATTGTCCATTAAAATTAAAACTCTTTACTTAGCTGGTGGCGGAAAACACAATTCTTTCGTGGGAAAATTTGCAACGTAGGGGTTTTGAGGGTCCGAGCAACTGTCCTCTTTGCAAGAAGGATTCAGAAACTATGTTCCATTTGTTTGTCGGATGTCCTTTTTTGTGCATTGTCTGGGAAAGAGAAAATTTTTCTTTAAAATTTTCGGGAACGTGGTCTGGCAACACCATACTTGAGAATTTTGAAAAATGGAGATTGCAAAATATAAGCTATTCCACTCTTTCGGTTTTCATATGATGGAACATTTGGATGGAAAGGAACTGCGCTATCTCCGAGGAAGGGTCGCCATCTGTTCATAAGGCGGTTTTTCTGTCCTTATCTGTCATGGGAGAATATAAACCTTCTATAAGAAAAAAGACGTTGAGGAGGGTGCCAATGAGGTCTGTGGTAAGGGGCGTGGATGGTTGGTTTGATGGGGCAGCCCTGGCATTAGGACAAAATAGTGGAGCGGGAGGGGTAATCCGGATCAATGAGCACATAATTTTTAAATGGTATATTAATTGTGGTTCGGGGACAAACACCAAAGCGGAGCTGTTGGGATTGTTATCACACAGTTTGTAGCAAGGATAAAAGGCTATAAGATAGAGAGCCAAACTAGCGTAACGAGAACTAATCCCACCCAATGTCACCACGATAGGAATATTCTTTCTATTTAGGGAGGTGAGGCCCAGGTGAGGCGTCCCCGATGACCTGGGGTTTTGAGGAGGCAAAAGGATAAAAAGAGAAGGATTAGTTTTCCCCTCACAAATCACCACCCAAACAAATAGTCTGGCCAAATGCCGATTTAAAGTAAACCCCCAGGGAAAGTATACTTGCTTGGAACAAAACAACAACAAAATGATATATGCAAGCTATATCTCAATGGGGAAAGCACTTCATATAATAGATGACTATCTGAATGACAATATAAGAAAATTGGAAATAAAAGTTGACGAAGTCAATGTTTATCAATAGCAATGAAAGTAATAACACTTCACCAATAAATATAACCAATCAATACTTCATTTAATAAATGCTTTAACCATTATCCAATTGCTCATAAACAAAACGATGTTGCACTAATGATGTAATAGCATAAGATGACGACATCAATTTAGGGTTAATAAGGTTATCTTTTAGACTAAGGTTAATAGTTAGGGTTTCAATTCAAAGGGTTTCAGAGTGTTGTAATCAAGTTTCACTTCAATGCTGGAGCACTTTAGATCAGTGTCTTAGGGTTTAATGGAGTCAAAAGTGAAAGACACAAGAGTTGAAGGAGGCAAAGATTTTAAGGACTAGAGGGAAGAGTTTTGAGGTGTTGCTAAAGCAAGGCCTCAAAATCAAAACACTAGGGGAGAGAGGCTCACTTCGGTGTTGCTACAACAAGGCCTCGTGCTCTCTCCTCCTTCCTGGCAAAACGACTAGCTCAAGAATGAAGCATAAAACCAAAACAAGAGGGTTTTAATAGACAAAGTGTTGCTACAACAAGGCCTTTCAACAAACTCTAGAAAGAGTACGACCCTAGTGTAGTAGACCTAGTCCAAGGACGTCTCACTCTTCTTGGCTTCTAGATAGTACGACTAGCAAAAGAGGAAGAAGAAATAGGAGTGTAGCTACGGCTAGGCTCTTTCTTCCTTCTTCAATGGCTGAAACGTTCTCTATCAGGGGACATGAAACAAGGACCTACTTGTGTGCTTGTGACCTAGGGTTTTGATTCAACAAAGTCATAAATATATGCAAGAAATTAAACTACAACCATTCATTAAGAAGTTTTGCAGAAAAATACTTACAATTCACCAAGAAATAACCATGCAAACCCTAGTTGTAACACCTTCCTTCAA
This sequence comes from Picea abies, assembly GCA_900067695.1. Lineage (NCBI taxonomy): Eukaryota > Viridiplantae > Streptophyta > Pinopsida > Pinales > Pinaceae > Picea > Picea abies. The sequence continues at coordinate 7,640 of CBVK0100300191.1, forward strand.
GAGAAACACCATAAATAGTTGTAACACCTTCCTTCCAGAGAAACACCATAAAATGCCAAAAAATGTCTTCCTTCAACAAGTGCGCCTCACTAAATCAACCAAATACCTAAGAGAGGGCGCAAATTTCAGATTTCCTTATGGAGTGAATGAGTCATGATGAAAAAATGAAGGAGACAATCCTCCATTTATACAATATCATGACCTAATTTTACTTTTTAGGTCATGTAAAAGGCCGACAAGGCCAAAATACCACAATCATACTGTTTTACATTAAATTGTCAAATTAGATCCTAAATCAAGCTTAAAAGAGAGTAAAAGCCCCTCTTGGGCTTCTCCAAACTACCACATGTGCCACTGTTTCCTAGTTTGCCCCCCAAAACGTCCATGATGTTGGGTTACGTCATGGTCAAGATGGTGACATCCCAGGCCTCCCAAGGCCAACGTTCCACTAAGAAAGGGTCATCCCCCTTAGGTCAAGCTCTGTCGGGGTGCCTCTAGTGGAACATCCTCTTCTCCTCTGGTGCAAAGCTCTGGATCCATCTCTATCCTGTATCTCCCCCCTGATGGGGTCTCAGCATCCACCCGATGGGCTCTTCAGCCCCATGGAGGTCCGAACTGATCATCTCCCCATGTGTATCGGTCCAAGATGGTACCTATCCATCGGGTATGTTCCTAAACATCAAAAGCTACGCCCTCCATGGGCTTATCATTCACAGGGATCATAGCAATGTCAATCACATTTCATCATCAATATTAATAAACACATGCATAAAACCCCTAATAGATCAGTCAATAGCTCAAAGACGTTACACAAACCTACTATACAAGTCTGGGAAAAGGGCAAGGCATCCTATTGGGATAGTGTCCACTGAATAAGGGAAGTTCTTGGAAGAGACCCCTTCCAAGACATGTAAGTGGATGAAGTGGTCAAGGGATGTCCAAACAGGTGGGTGTAATGAAGGCCAAGGATGCAAGAAGTTACCTGTGGGTGCCTTTGTAGAAGGCCAGCTGTACCTGTCATGGATGCAATTCTTTCCAAGCCCATTCATGCCTTTTATTCTTTTTTGTTATTTCATTTTTTATTGCTTTTTCTTTCTTTTTTGCTCAAGAGATAATCAAGGGACACTTCTCTGGCATGGTGACCGGTGGTGACAACGTTACCCACAAGTACTTTCACATAAATGAGAAGGTTGGCTCGTGATGAGACCCTCGTTCCCTTAGCCATGCAACCAAAGGTCACTGCCCTGGCGTGATGACCAGCTGGTGGTAATGTCATATTGCTAGGTACCCATGGACCGAATAGGTTGGCTCGTGATGAGACCCCCTATCCTTTGGTTAGGTCTTGTTTTTTTTTAGTTTTTTTTAGGGTCCCACTTGTTTCTTATTGAGAAGCCTTTTATTGCTTTCTCAGGGATCCCTGAGCGAAGCATCTCAAGGTTTTATTCTTAGGATTTTATCTTTTACCAGCTTGCTTTTACCTTCTGGGCCTTTAGCCCCTTCTTCCCACTAGATAAGATGCAATCCCAAAATAGGTCAACCCAGTGCTCAGACAAGTGGAAAGGGACATGTGAGTAGGAAACAAGATGGAAAAGTGAAGCTGTGAAAGGAGCGGACGATGGATTTTCAGAGACAACCCCCAGTGGCTAACCAAAACCAACAGACGTAGGCTTACTAGGATATCATGTCAATCCCCAAAACATGGTCAAGTGGGCAAGTGTAAGGTCCAAGAAATTGTTAGAAATAAAAGGAATCAGATGCATACATTCAATGGTTTTGACGATTAAAGTGGCACATACCATGATACCTGAACTAATTACCTCATGAAGCAAGAACCCTCTATGACACAGGACCAAGCCGATGGTGGTGGACACTGCTGCTGTTGCTGATAGGATAAAGATGTTGGAAGAGAGAAAAGGTGGGCCCTCCAAGGCCATGCTGAAGTCAATCCTGCTCTCGATACTCCATGTCTAGGACCTGTGGGCCTCGAGACACAATATCCTAGTTATCCCTGAAAGTGGGGGATAACATCTGGCTCCAACTCGGGGACATGTGCTCACCATAGAGCGCGTGAGAACCTCAACATCTCTGGCATAACCTGCTATCCTTCTTGATCTCTAGTAGAAGCATCAATAACAAAATTGGGGTGGTAATGCCACCCCAACATAGATATACTGAAATAAAACAATCAATAGTGTGTATGCAAAACAAACTACTCACCTATACCTACCTGTTGGCTGGATGTTGGATGTAGTCAAACAACTAGTGAAGCCAATCCAGCAACGCCCCACAATACTTGCCTTTGTGCTTCATCGTAAACAAAAATAGTGATAAATCAAGCACAAAAATGTCATGAGTTAGAATATATATCATATCACTGGAAATCACAAAGTCTAACTCATGGAGGCAGGTGGGAGGGAAAAAATGATGCCATGTCAATCTCTGATGAAAGTGCTCAATCCACTTCAGGAAGGGGTCGTAAAAAGTCCAAGGTTTAGAATACCGACTCAAACGGTCTGAAAACTGGCTACCGTGGGAGTCCTCACACTCTGAAGGGACTGACAAGGATTTGGCAGATGATTGGCAAACTACTAAGGGAAAGTTGAAACACCGATATGAAAGACTTGAACTTTGGTTTTCAACCAACCCTTCGATTCTAGGGTTTTCTTTAGAGGAAACTCAATACTAAATATATAATTCCCAACCATACCTTTAATGAAACAACAAGGTAAAGTGATAATAGGTGGCTGAGGAAAAACCTCATGAGAATCCTTCTTTAGGAAAACAATGTCTTTACTCCTATCAAAATATGAGCATAGAAGTGGTTGATAGTCATCTTCATAAGATAAATCCAAGTGTTCGTAGGAGTACTCATCAAATCCCTCAAGGTAAGATCGAAAATCGTTAGGCAAACATGGTACTTGGTCAACCTTGAGTGCTTGGGAAGCATCGATAAAAATCTCATCTCCTTGTTGCCACTAGTCAAGAGTAACTTGCTGTGATAATTGCAAAGGAAACACTTGGAGACGACTCTCTGTGTCATAGATGGGATCAATATCATAACTAATTGCATCCCACCTACATCTCCCAACATGTATGAAATCATCAATTTTATCAGTTATGTCATTATCGATATCATAACATGCAGGATTTGAAGCGTTCAATGACTTTCTTATCTCCTCATCATCTTCCCTATCACAAAGTAGAGCATCATCAAAAACTAGGGGAGGAGGGAAACTTACTGCTTCTTCTCATGCATGAGATTTGAAGACTTGGGTGCTTTCAACACGTGTTATGGTTTCATCTTTAGGAATTACCCCTTCATCTTCAATTGTGTAGCAAGGAAGGTCTACTTCTTATGGGAACTCCATTTCTCCTTCATTTTCTGAATCATGGGACAAGGTGTTATTGAAATCCTGAAAAGGAAAGCAACTAAACTCATCGTCTTGTTGTTGTGCAGGTGGAGAAGGCTTGTGGATCACTTCATCAAGAGGAGGAGGGCATGTTAATACTTCGTCGTTGAGTTCCATCTCCTCAACTGTGTCTCCAACAATCCCTTGTTGATATGTGGTTTGTTCCCTTTCTTCTTGGAAATCATCAATGAATTTCTGAAGGGCAATCAAACTTTCTCTATTGAGAGTACCTGAGGCAAAGCGACATCTTATTCCAGACAAGGAGATGTTCTCTTCAATCCTTGCAGCCATGTTTTAGGCTTCATCGAACGTCCTTGGGGCTCTCTTATGAAAGGGAAAACTCAGATATCCCAAAAGTTCACAAGTAAAGAGATGGACAAGGTATCTCTCCTCGGGATGATGACTTTCAGGAATTCGATATAGCATGTTCTCAAATATATCTTGGAAGTCTCTGACAGTTTCATCCTCAGCTTGTTTTATATGCTCGAGTTCTTCTAATAGTGTTGGGATGTCTTCTAACTGGATACCCCATCTTTTGAGAAAGGTTTCCTCAAATTTCTCCATAGTCGTGATGCGAGCATCAGGGAGGTTGTCATACCACTCTTTGGCATTGTAATAAAGAGTGGCAGAGAAAAGTTTAATGACCACGTCTTCAGCATAATCATCGACATGGTAGGATAGAAAGAAATTCCAGAAGTTTCCCATGTGATAGTCAACTCTCTCTCTATCACCACCACTGAATCCAGGGAGCAAATTTATGTATTCAAAGGGCATTTGTTGAGGGTACCTCGGGATGTTACTCATGTGTAAAGGCTTGTAGTTCCTGGGATCCCATTGTGAATTCATTGTTGGCTTTATCATCAACGGAGTCGCCACATAATTTTCTTGAAACTATCAAAAGATAAGGGAAAACACCCTAAGTGGAGTCACCAGATAAGCTTGTAAGATAAGGACTCTAGAGGTAAGGCTTACCGAAAAGTGTCATCTTGAGGAGAATTGACTCAGTGTTCCCCAACATCAGCACCAAAATGTTATCACACAGTCTGTAGCAAGGATAAAAGGCTATAAGATAGAGAGCCAAACTGGCGTAACAGGAACCAATCCCACCCAATGTCACCACGATGGGAAGATTCTTTCTATTTAGGGAGGTGAGGCCCATGGGAGGCGTCCTCGGTGACCTGGGGTTTTGAGGAGGCAAAAAGATAAAAATACAAGGATAAGTTTTCCCCTCACAAGTCACCACCCAAACAGATAGACCGACCAAAGGTCAATTTAAAGTAAACCCCCAGGGAAAGTATACCTGCCTGGAACAAAACAACAACAAAATGATATATGAAAGCTATATCTCAATGGGGTTAGCACTTCATATAATAGATGACTATCTGAATTCCAATATAAGAAAATTGGAAATAAAAGTTGACGAAGTCAATGTTTATCAATAGCAATGAAAGTAATAACACTTCACCAATAAATATTGGACAATAATGGCATTCAATATAACCAATCAATACTTCATTTAATAGATGCTTTAACCATTATCCAATTGCTCATAGACAAAACGATGCTTCACTAATGATGTAATATCATAAAGGTTTGAGAGTGTTGTAATCAAGTTTCACTTCAATGCTGGAGGACTTTAGATCAGTGCCTTAGGGTTTAATGGACTCAAAAGTGAAAGACGCAAGAGTTGAAGGAGGCAAATATTTTAAGGACTAGAGGGAAGAGTTTTGAGGTGTTTCTAAAGCAAGGCCTCAAAATCAAAACCCTATGGGAGAGAGGCTCACTTCGGTGTTGCTACAACAAGGCCTCGTGCTCTCTCCTCCTTCCTAGAAAAACGACTAGCTCAAGAATGAAGCATAAAACCAAAACAAGAGGGTTTGAATAAACAAGGTGTTGCTACAACAAGGCTTTTCAGAAAACCCTAGAAAGAGTATGGCCCTAGTGTAGTAGACCTCATCCAAGGACGTCTCACTCTTCTTGGCTTCTATATAGTACGACTAGCAAAAGAGGAAGAAGAAATAGGAGTGTATCTACGGCTAGACTCTTTCTTCCTTCTTCAATGGATGGAAAATTCTCTATCAGGTGTTAAGCCCTAATATTGGCTCATTACCACTTAATTGGGGCATATTAGATTAGTAATGTTATTTTATTTATGTCGGCTTTAGGCCATTAGTT
>CBVK0100300192.1:0-13223 GCA_900067695.1 Picea abies
TAAATAGGTACTCACCAAAAATGGTGGGGGAAAATTGGGAAAGAAATGTGACTCTGTATTGATGTTAGTGGCAATAATAGTCTCTCTTGGACATGACACCCCCCTTCATCATTGTATCCAGGTTGGGAAATACATTTTTATCTCGTTTGACCATCAAAAAATTCATATGTTGGGTCCTCCTTGGGTCAATGTTTCCAACACCATTGTCGTGTCATTCATATATTCAAGAGAAGTCTAGACTAAAAAATCCTTCTATTGAATCGACCATCTACAGTTGTAAATCTTCTACCATGTCAGCTGCCCCTGTGTTATTTTCGAGTCACTTCATACTTTGGTATACCTCAAATCAGTTACATATTTTGTGTCATTGATGGGGGATACATCAAGGCCCTCCTGTGATGAGTCTTTTTCTGTCAACTTCAACGCATTATCCAAGAACAAGACTTAGAAATCATTCAGTACTTTAGAGCCTAAAATGATGGGGGATACATCAAGGCCCTCCTGTGATGAGTCTTTTTCTGTCAACTTCAACTCATTATCCAAGAACAAGACTTAGAAATCATTCAGTACTTTAGAGCCTACAAGCGTCAATGGCAGGTTTCTTCACTTTCAACGGTGGGTTCACATCATTGACCCTTGATTGGAAGATTCCATCGAGTGTTTAAATTCAACTCATTTATTCACAATCGTTGGATTGTACTAGGGTACCTTGGGATTCATTGACATCGATGGTGATTTTCCTCACACTTGTTAACATTTTTAATTAATGACCAGTAATCAAGTGGTTTCTACAATGTTCGACTTCAACACCTGTAATCACATGGCTAGATTCGTACTTAGAAACGATGGAAATGAAGACCCTGGATGTTATAATTTTGGTCCAATTTGCGACGAATTATTCATGATTTGTATTGACACATAGATCCACTTTGTATGTCTCGTGGCTATGTACGAATTTGAGTCCTTTTGAAGCATATATCCACAGTGTATTCTTGGTGGCTATGATGATTCATAATGACATGGATCCATAGTGTATATTTAGTGGCCATGACTCACTTGAAAATTTTTAATCAGAGTATGGGAATGCCTACCTTAGGCGATGGTATATTATTATGTAGATGCTTGATTGTTTGCAGGTTCCCGATCAATGCGCTCCTTGTTTCCGACACACACATTTTAGAGAGTATTTTAGTTGTCACGAGTTCCAACTTCATACTTTGGGGGGAATTATGTTACACATTATTTTGGTCACCCCAGTGATCCACTGACAAACATGTTCCCTGAAAAGATAAAAGGAGTCTTTTTCCATGAAGAGAGTGATTTGCTTTTCTTTCTCAAAAACCATATTTAGGAAGGTTGTTGCACCCTGCAAAATGCATGGGGTGCAGCGATGCATGATCATTGCATCCTGATCTAGATATGGAATGCGACGTCTCCATAGGCTGAAATATACCTAGGGTGCAATGATGCCAAAGGCTAAGTAAAAGTCAAACGTCATGAAATTTCTAGAAGGGGATCTTCTAGAAGTTGAGGTGGCCTCCAAACGGTTTGGATCTTACTCACTTCATTGATTTGGTAGGATCATCCTAATCTCCTCATCCATCTCTCTTCCACACTATATAAAGAGGGATCTCTCATGGAAAAGGCTAAGTTTGAATAGGATAAGATTTGTATGGAGAGTTCTACTTCCTCTTGAGAGCTTTGCTTTGGTTCTACAAGCTACATGGTGGATCTTCTTCATTCAAAGGCTTTGGAGAAAGTGTGTGTGTTGGAGAAAAGTTAGTTCTACAAGCTACATGGTGGATCTTCTTCATTCAAAGGCTTTGGAGAAAGTGTGTGTGTTGGAGAAAAGGGTTGTTGAAAGGGGACCTTGCAACATCAAGGCTTTTGGTTGTATTCTCCGCTTTCATTTTAATATGATACATCGATATGTTTCTTTCCTATAAAACTAGTCTTGTTTTATCGTATGATTCCTTGATCACCTACATAGGTTCTTGTTGAGTATATTGTGTTTCTTTCACTTTGGTTGGATTGTGTTCCCTTGTAGGTTCAATATCAAAAGAGAATTGGAATGGAGATAGGATGGAAATGGAAATAGGAAATGACATTTAAAAGGTATGATGTCCATCTCTTGTTAATTAGTAAACTCAATAATTAGAGCCTAGGGAAAGTCTTATATTCTATTATGTTTTGTTCTAGTTTCCAATGGGATCTAGGGAGATCTGTTTATGTCCACATTTACCGATTAGTCTGATAACACTATGTGTATTTTAAATTAATTGGTGATCATTTGATTTATTTGGTCTTGTATGTGGTTGAAATGTTGATGATAGGAAACAACAAGCAGATTATCCAAGATGTGAAAACTCAGTTCTCCTCTAAATTTGACACGAAGGATCTCGTTGTTGAAAATTTCATTTTGGGCATGGAAATTAAAAGAGATCAGAAAAATAGGAAACTCTACTTAAATCAGAGAAAATATGTCAAGACAATATTGCAGAGGTTTACTATGCAGGAATGTAAACCGATCATGATACCTATTCCTTTAGGTGTAAAGTTATATGTGGATCAGTGTCCCAAGACATAGGAAGAAGAGGAGGACATGTCTCATGCTCCATATGCGAGTGTGATTGGTTGTTTGATGTATGCAATGGTCTATACTAGACCAAAAATTGCACATGCAGTGGGAGTTTTGATAAGGTATATTTCAAAACCAGGGAAGGAGCATTGGAAAAAAGTAAGGAGAATTTTCAGTTATTTGCATGGAACTACTAGTTATGGATTGTGCTACCAAGGAAGAACAGGTTTCGACAGAGTCTTGGAAATACATGGCTTTGTGGATGCAGACTAGGATGGAGATCTAGATTGTAGAAGATCTACAAGAGAGTATGTGTTTAACATATTTGGAGGAGCAATCAATTGGATGAGAAAAATATATTCTGTAGTGGCACTTTCAACTACAAAAGGTAAATTCATGGAAGCCACTCATTCAAGAAAGGGAGCAATATGGTTACAAAGGTTGTGTTCAAGTATTGGGTTGGTACAAAAATATGTAAGGATAGATTGTAACAACCAAAGTGAAAGTTTTCTAGCAAAGAACTCAACTTATCATTAGAAGATAAAGCATATTGATGTTCAATATCACTTTGTGGGAGATATGGTTGAATAAAAGAAGGTGTTGTTGATGAAGGTGGACACTTTGAATAATGTTGCAGATTAATTAAGAAAATTTGTGAGCATTGAGAAGTTCTCTTGGTGTAGAGGATCTATGGGATTGCTTCCTTGGATTGTTGACTATGTAACCTTGTAACCCCTTGTATGCAAAGAAAAAAAAAAGTGGGATAATGTTGGGTATGTGTTATATTCTTTGGAAGTTTTTTGTGTTCGTTTTTGGGAAATTTTTTGGAACATTGTTTCCACCGATGGTTTTCTATTTTTGGTTAAGGAATTAGGGTTGTTGACTAATCCAGGTTATTGGATTAAGGTTTTGGATGCTGTGAGATCCTATATGTATATTTTATTGTAAACAATGCATGATGTGGAATGAATATAGAAGATGCTAGTTTTCAAGGTTTGGTTTTCCAGGGGAAATATATCTGTGTAATGTGTGTATTTTCCATTGTATATTTTTTGTTATTTTATTGAAAATATTTTATCCTTGTAGGGTTTCCAAATTGGAGGCACCTGATTCAATGATGTAAACCAGTTGAAAAGTACCCAACCAACACATGCATAACTTTCCAGGATGGTGTAAATATTTGTTGTCATATAATAATATTAAAGAGCCAGGTTAGAGAATTTTCTGGCATATGTTATAGTTGTGCCATGCCTTCTTCATTTCCTTTTCGACCACTTGATTGAAACTATCCATCATTTAGTCTTCCTCTAGTTCTATTAGCTCATCTAACATGTGCTTAAGGGGATAATCATTAGTCATCTTGGTTTCTAGGGTGACCTAGAGGATAGGAACAATAAATTCTAGCAGCATGACCACTTATTTTACATAGACCAGTCTGAATGACATGTTCTTTTTCATCCTTTTTCATGTTTTTTGATAAGGCCATAATATTGTGGGGATGCACTCATCCTAGTCATCATGCTGCACATTACAAACTTTTGTTAAAACATGCTCTAAAATTTTATTAACAGCCTCAACCATACCATTGGCTTGAGGGTGATAAGGGGTGCTCTTCTGGTGATGGATCATGAACTCTTGCATGCATTGTTGAATGGTATCATTCAAAAAATGTGACCCCTGGTCACTCATCAACACCCTTGGACAACAAGTCTAGTAATAACATTCTCAAAAATTAAGCGCTCCATTATTTCTGTTGTAAAATATTTGACTAGTGTTGCTTCATCCCACCTCGTGAGGTATTCATTCACGACAATAATGTAGTGTGTCCCTGTGCAATGCGTGAGAGGATTGATGGGAACAAAAAAATCTATTTCCCATTTGTCAAAGGGCTCAAGTGCAGTAAAAGGGAATAAAGGAAGATGATTTGTTCAATAGATTTTTCTGACACATTGACATATGTTGCAACATTTGTAGTAGTATTTAGAGTCTACAAAGAGAGAGGGCCACCAAATCCTTATGCGTAGAACCTTGCGTATGATAGCCTTATCAACATTATGGCCTCCAACAATACCTTCATATGCCTCGTACAATATGGAGTCTCTTTAATGTCCCATAGCACATCGACACATGATGCCATTTGTGCCCAACTTATACAATTGTCTGACAATCAACTGATAATAGACACTATGGGTCACCAACTGACGACATTGTCTTGGAGTATACCTGGTGGGAGCCTATCTAGTTATGAGAAATTTTTCTATTTCGACCAATTTATCAGGCACGACTTCGATGTGGAAGAGTTGCACATCGAGGAGTTCATCATTAAGGCTCATAGAAACTTCCCCAGTCTCAATATGTGACATATGATCTAGCCCAAAATTATGTTTACCAAGCTTAACAATAACTTCGAAGTCCAATTCTTGAAAAATAAACAACCAACATAAGATTTTTCCACCCAACATTAACTTGTTGACCAAATGCTTGAGCATGGAGTGATCAGTGAAGAATTTGAAAGATGACCCAAACAAGTAGTGGTGAAACTTTTGTAAGGAATATACCATGTCCAGGACCTCGTTTTTAGTTTTCGTATAGTTCTTTTCGAAATCAAAAAACTTGCGGCTAGCAAAAAATACCGGATGATCAATGTTTCCTTACCCTAGTTGCACAAGAATGGCTCCTAGCGTAATAGATGAAGCATCGATGTGGACATGGAAGATCTTAGACCAATAAGGAAAAACAAAAATGGGTGCAGGAACCATTTTTTCTTTGAGGGTATCCAAGGCTTCTTAGCATTCTAATGTACACTCATACTTAGTATCCTTGCACAACAACTTTTCCAATGGAGACACAATCTGGCCATAATTCTGGATGAACTATCAATAGTATCATGTATGAACCAACATGGCACACATATATTGAATCGAAGTTGGGGCCACCATATCCAAGATGGTGACAATGGGTAATCCATCCTTGCATACGACATGGCCCAACAATATGCCAACAAGTGTACAAAAAATGCATTTCTTCAAATTCAAAAATATATGTAGCTAGCAACATCAACCTAAAATTAATTGAAGATCTTGCATGTGTTCTTTTAAAAATATAAACATAGTTCAATATTCCAAGTATGCCTCAAGGAAATTGTGGATTTATTCCTTGAATGCTGCGACCACTATCCGAGAAAATACTGTAGGGGAATTCTTAAAGTCAAAGGGCATGACTATGTAGGCAATGACCCTCATTCAGTCACAAAGGTGGTTTTCGAATGATCTTCCTCCACAATCCGAACATGATGATATCTTGAGAATCCATCTGTGAAAGAGTAGGCTTCCCGACCACTAACATTTTCTAGCACCTCATCTGTGAAGGGTGTTAGGAAAGGGTCATGGACGCAGACTTCATTGAGACTCCTCAAATTGACACAGATTCAAATATCCCTGGTATTCTTGGGTTGCATGACCATATGACTAATCCATTCAAAATCCTTTATAGGGACAATGATACCTGCATCCAATATTCGATCTAATTCTTTGCACACCTTTTCCTTATACTTGGGATTTAATCGATAAGGCCTTCGCTTAACCAGTTTGGCATGCAGTTTAAGTTGAATCTTCATGGCTCCCAAGGATCTTGTGATGCCTTTCATATTTGAAAATTTGCAAGGAAACAAGTCCTCATATTCCTCGAGAAGATCAACAACCTTAGTGACCGTCTCCTTGTCCTAATAATCTCCAATGATGACCATATTGTATGATTCTTCGATGCTAATATTTTATTTCTTGGTTTTGATCGGGTCATTATAGTTAGGTGTGACCATCTATGTCTCCTTAACCTTTAGTGCATGCTCTCCTTCAAACTATTTGATTTGTATGTTGTGGGGGTCATCATAATCAATATTTTCAACATCAATATTCCAACAATGTACTGCTTCTTTTATTTTTTTTCTACTGAATAATGATACAAATAGACCACCCTTGGGGTGGTGTCCTTTGGCTACCGATGGAAAATTAAATACTTAATATGACGTTGTGCCTCTATTTGATCTGGATCTTATGTTATGAACTTTAATGTTAAGTGAAACTGAGAAATCATATGGGTCCACTCGACTATTTTCCTGTTGAGTTCCTCTTGGTTGTACTAGTTTCTAGGGACCATGTCCATTGTGTGGACAAATCAATGTTACCATTGGGATTAAGGGATATTTTTGGAGGTCCAATGCTATTCACAAAGATAATGTGTTATTGAGGATCCTTGATTCCCTTATATCGGTTGGCTAGTTATAAATCAATGATGGGATATAACCAAAACTTTATGAACTCAAATTCCTTTGCTCAACTCTGAATATTCAGGTGATGCATCACCCACCATTGTGAATGTGTCCCTAGAACCATTACATCCATGGCCTAAATCCCCTGCACCACAGGGATGGTTTTCTCCATTTGCATGAGAAATGTCTCCACCGGCCTTGTCCCATCAAACCGCAGGGCATCGCACAACTTAGAGCCAATCCAATGCACAACTTTGGTTATCCTTGTGCATCTGTGAGTGGAGAAATCATAGAGTTTATTCTTCCACCTATCCATGGAATTCTCAGAATTCATGTTATAAGATTTGACACTTCTTCATTTTAACTCTCCATCTATAGTGGGGTTGATGTAGTCCTCCCTATGGCCTGCGATCTTATAAATATTATCAATGATTGAGCTCCATGCATCCTCATCCATTGGCGCATTATACATGTAACCTTCATATGTATCTAATGGTGCAAACACATGCAGGGTGTTTGTTTCAAAGGACATATACCTCTTCTTCAAATTCAACACTGCATTATTATCAAAGGCCCAGTCAATGCTCAGTAATGCAGGATATGGATCAGATTCATCCATAATCTTTATGAACTCAAAATCAACCCTTATTTTTACTCCTTTTATGTTTACTTCCACCTGCTTGAGTTGGTCGATTGGATATATTTTTTATTGATTGGGAAACCGAATTTGGATGGGTGACCACACCAAAATTGGTTTACCCATCACCTCCCAATATTTTTTCAGAAATATATTCATGTCGAAACCTAGATCCAACATGACTCCATCCATGTCATAGCCACCAAGCTCTATTGTCATTTTAAATTCTCAGCCATCGTGCTTTTTCTTGATGACTTGACATATATATATCTTTATGATAGTGGAGACGATATGGTTGTCTCCACTCTTTGTTCCTCCATGCAAGTATCTAACATCTGAGTCAACTTAATCACAAATTTTGGATCATTCAACAATAAAAAACAACAATGCAAGAAATAACTTACTTGGTCTTCAGATTCTTCCTTGCAACCCATGTCATGTAATACTTTTTCGCATTGAAATTCCTCCTGACGCTATTTTTCATGTGATTTCTTCTCAACACGCCATAGCTTAGTTTGTCCACAAGCTTCCTTGATTGATCATTGCATCATGTGTTTTATTTCTTCGCACATGCAAGCTTCCTCTAAACATTTTTGTGTCTCCTACTACAATTATTCACAGGCACAATATTACTCCATCAAATATGTGTCGCATGTTGTACATATTCTTGGATATGAGTTTCCTCCAATGACCTATGTGTTTCCCTCTGCACCTCTTCCTGAATCTGAGCCTCCTCAAGTGACCTCTAAGTTTCACGATGCAACTCCTTGTGTGGTACTTATTCTTCCAGTTCTCTTTGTGCATCACACACTAACTCTTTTTTGTACGAAACATTAATCCTTAGAGGGGGTTGAGTTTCCTTCCTTATCTTCCCAACTGTATTTTTACTTGAGCCTTCACCATGTTCAAAGTCAGCTCCAATTTTCTCTCCTCCTTAGGTTACTACTCAAACATTTTCCTCCTCATTCTTCTTATTATTATTGTGAGACTCCACATGCACCATGTTTCAATTGGTCTTTTTTTCTTCCCACTTTTTCAAAAAGTTGGGAAACTCTTCGGTGACATGCTCAAGACTATAGAAATGTTTGCAAAGCACATGAGGTTTGGTACAAAACCTTGATGCATGACCAAGTTATCCCCAATTAAAACATGTGTGTGGTATACCCCCTCCTTCACCATATCCTTAGCCGTGACCACACCCCTATCCACCTCGAGGACCTCCTTGGTATCTTCCTCTTTCCACATCGCCATGCTCACCACCCTTTTTATATTCTTGTAACAAAAATGCATTGCGGGTATTATCTTGCATCAACTGGAGTGAACAACAATTATTGATATCATGCCCGACGGATTTACAAAACTCACAGAATGGATTATGGGTATTCATCTGGTACTTATGAAAATTTGGTCAGTGGGGTGGCACAAGGCCCCACTATCTGCATATCTCACACCATTTCATCTAACAATATAGAAATGGACTAGGTGTGCACATTGCCACATAAATTGGTAGGAAAACTCATTCATCTCTCTTGTTCCCTTCTGAGTGACAGGTGGTACACCATACATGCTTGTGAACGAGATTTGTATTATCCATATCTTGCAACTACATCGTTAGGTTTTCCAATTGCGTCTATACCTATTCCAAACTTGTCGACATATTTTCCCCTCCTGGTGTAGCTTCCATGTTCATTGCAATTTCTACCACCTTCACTTGAGTCATCACCTTCTTCTAGGTGAGAGGAACTCAGATATGGGGAAGCAACCCCACAATAAACCATTCCCTATGTTGTGCTTCCTAGATTTGGAATTTAATCCTATCTAATAATATTTTAAACTATTGGTCATAATACCATACAATATCACCTTCCTTATGTTAGATCTCTTTTATCTCTGTGATACATTGGGATTCTGAATTAGGTTTCAGGAATTCCCTAGACATATCCTACTTAATCTCATCTAGGGACCTCGTATGTCCTGCTGGTGCAGTATCCTTATACTTCATATACCACATCAAGGATCTCTCCCTAAAAGTGGTCTCCAACTGCATGATTTTGGTTGCTTCATCTGTGATTCTCTTCATGGACTGGATTCCTTCACATGTAAACCAAATATTCTCCACTTCATCCTTACCTGTTCCATGGAACATGGGTAGGCTCAAGGTATTGTCCTAATTTTCCATCCTCAAAATAAAGCTAGTTCCTCCTCTTTGAATGTTAGGGGTTTGATTTCTCAACACTAATACTTCTCGGGAAGTATTGTTGAATTCACCTTCTTCTTCACTCGTCTCTTCTCTTCTGTATTCTTCTTATCTCTCTTCTACTCCATTTTATTCACTATATACTTTTCTTTCTTCTTGATTAAAAAATTCCTAAGGGGGGTGGTACAATGGCGGGGGGGGGGGAAGTCCATCTTCTTCTAAAATTTCTCGTGAGGTGACCCAAAGTGTTACCTATTGGTAGTCTTGCAATACCATATAATATTTATAATTCATATCCCTCACCATACTTTTCTTTCTTCTTGATTAAAAAATTCCTAAGGGGGGTGGTACAATGGCGGGGGGGGAGTAAGTCCATCTTCTTCTAAAATTTCTCGTGAGGTGACCCAAAGTGTTACCTATTGGTAGTCTTGCAATACCATATAATATTTATAATTCATATCCCTCACCACTAGGGATCCTCCATCTTCCTCTTCTTCTGACGCATCAACATGCTACACTCTACCTTCCTATCTTATGTGCACACCACAAATATGCACTCTGTCTTCCAGTCCTATCGGTGCACTACCACTTTGCATGCCATTTTTTCCTCTTATCATCGCACCACTACTTTGTGCTTCATATTCCTCTAAGGTTGTGAAACTATGCAACATCCAAGGGGTGTCAACTTTGTTACCTAGACCCTTACTTGTATCACTACTGGTATCCCTACTAGACACCTTATCCTCTATTCCACTCCTTTTTGCAAGCATATCCTCATCCATGCTCCACTATGGCATGCAATACTCTTCCACACTATCACCTAGTGCAATTTATTTTCTCTTGATCTTAGGATTGATCCCTCGCTATGTGCCCCTGACTGACTCTTTTCCACATCTCTGCTCCACTTTTATTCTTATCTCAACTCAACTCTTCTTGCGTACCTCTAGAATCTTTTTCTCCTCTACTCTTCTAGGTCGATTCCATTCCTCACCTCATCTCAACAATATATGAATACTCCTTAATGGATCCATTTTCTATCTAAATTTCCCTTGTCTTTTCAACCCCTCCCCCCCCTCGCCCCTCTCACGCTAGGGGATTTTACTCAACCATTCGATTAGGCTCCATGAAAATCATCCCTTTCTCCACGAAAAACATTTTTATCCAAAGTGGAATCTCTTCTAGCATCTCATTTTTATCCAAAGTGGAATCTCTTCTAGCATCTACTTTCTCATACCTTTTGTTAAATTTCTTTCATCCTCACTAAAAGAATTGGTATATTCCACAACGAATGCAACAATGTATTCTTATTTTACTTGAGAAAACTAAAATTCAATAGCTCGAGTCCACTTATTGTTGAACACTTTCACTCTTTCAAGCTTGTCTTGATCCCAAACCACACAATAGAATTGGTAGAAGTTTTCCTTTTTATCCATTCAAACAATAAACGAGGAAATTCAAAGAAAATATCATGCTTATCCATGTAAATATAGTAATATTTCCATTTATTCACATTCACCTTCAACCCCTGAGTTTCTCCCAGGGCAAATTCATGCTCTTTCACAATCAACCAGTCTTGAATTTCCTCCCAATATGGGTGCCACCTCATCTCTTACCTTCATCATTACTGATAAGAGTTTCAGGTACCAATAACAAAACCATTTGTTGGTGGTTTTTATTTCACGGTTGAATGCATCCTACCTTTCGCTGGGTATTTTATACCCAAGGTTCATCCATAGTTGACCAACAAAACCCCCAGAGCATCAACATATCAATCCTCGACCAAGGCTGAGGAAGGTCTCACCTGAGATGTAGAGAGGATCATAGAGACCATAAGGTGGAAGGTCTCACCTGAGATGTAGAGAGGATCATAGAGACCATAAGGTCTTATGATAGGGATGAAGGATAAATACACAAAGATCCATCAAGTATGGCATTCATGTGACTCATATCTGACAAATTATTAGGACTAAGAAGTAAAAAAATACACATGCATATCCAAATAGTACGTGGTAGACATAGAATAGATCATAATTGTTGCATATTTATTACCAGATTCATTCCATTACACAGAGGAATACAATAAGTAGAATATATATGACAACCACAGAATTTCATATATTCATTTCTATAAATCCTCATAAATACAACACACTTCACAATGCACATTCTCTCAAGACTCCAGACATAAGACCGACTCAAAAATATATTCAAAATCACTAAAGTATTACAACAGGCTTAGAGAGAGATTGATACTAAGGAATCAATGAATCTCCTCTAAAACATCTATCTAGACCCATTTCTAATATATCTTCTTCCTTTAATATCTTTCTATGCTCGATAGCTCTATCTCTTTCTTCTCTACTCCACTCACTCGACATACAAAACTGCATCGCACGCTTATAGAACCTTCCTTCATTCCACATAGCCTTCAAGAATCAAGGCAATCTTAACTTCCCTACTAGCTCATCTTTTGTCAGCTCCATGATCCCTTATGTTGCTGGTAGTAATCATTTGAGAGGATTTCATGATGGTTCTTTTCTTGATTTGGGTGTGTGTCATATTGATTTCTGGTGCACATCAAAACTAGAACCGATGCACATTCATAATATTTTAGGTCTGTTGCGCACTGTCAAAACTCGATCCAATGTGTACCCTTTGTCATTCATCATGCATTACCTTATGCACGCACAAAAATTTGGAATGAGAGTGCACAACGTCTTTTGTGTGCGCATGCAAAATGAACCCAAAAATTTGGGTGCCAACACTCAGGCTTAACTAGCAATGAGCTAGGGCATCCATTCTTTTTTAAGTCACTTTGATATTCCTACTAGGTTATTTCCACTTTTCATGGACATTTTTGTTTCATATTTTTTCCTAAGTTTTTTCTTTTTAATGTTGCCAAAGTGGTTTCGATGGTCCTTGCAATTGTACCATTCAAATGGTATGTATGCTCATTGTAGTGATTATATTTAGTTTAGGGGTGTGAGATTAATATTTGATTGTGTGGTAAAGAATTCCTCAACATAGTTTAAACACCTTTATATTTCTAGTGGCTATTTCTACAAAAAGGATTTGAAACATCTAAATCCTCTCACTTTTTTTCAGATAAATATATGAGCTTTTTCGTTTTGTTTTTTTAATTTTAATTTTTAAATCTACTAGCGAGAAAATCTCCCCTTTAACTACACCAGGGTTTAAGATGTAGATAGAGCGAATAACTGTCTAAAAGTTAATCGATTCTCTATTCTACCCCAAACATACCAAAAAAAAATAAAAATAAAGCAATAACAAAAGAGATCAAGTAATTATACCTTTGATCCCACGTCTGTTGATGATCTCCTCAAGCTTGGCAGTTCCAATGACTGCACGTCTCCTCCCAAGGTTGACCTGCATCCAAACATAGGCAAACAAGGAGTATAAGAATGCTATTATATTCATGAGTTAGGGTTATATATCAAACTCTAATTATAAATCAATGAACATACACAAAACATCAACATTTGGGACAGGAAAATGTGATTCTTTTATTCATCATACAAAGACT
>CBVK0100300193.1:0-13223 GCA_900067695.1 Picea abies
TTCAGTTCAAGTAAATTTATAAAGTAACTGAATGTAATTGAACAACATTAAAATCCAACAATTTCAAGGATAATTCCACTCTAAAAAAATAGAAAACAAGAAAAATCTAAGCTAGCTACACTAATTGGGTATATATATCTCAAGGAGAGGATTAGTTCCAATGGGGAGATCATCTTTCCAAAAGGATGAGAGAACTCAAACTCAAATAGTATCTTAGGTCCTATTAATGCTGGATGTGCCTACATAAATTTAGGTGTTAAAGTTCCAACATATGTTCATGGATATTATATGGGGTGGAATCTACAGTACAAAGATTTTGATTTGGAATCGATGGTCCATAAAAATTATATGGGTTGAAATCAACATTACAGAGTCCACCATTCAACATCCATAATTCATGAGAGTCTTGTAGAAATTTAGGCGTTCTTTGACTTTTGATGAAAAACGCAAATTTCACTTCATAAGGATGTTTCCGAGATCTACTCCATGTGAAGTTCAGCCTTACGTATGTTTTGAAATATTAATTTACAATAGCAAACAATGGACAATATGTCATATCACTTCAACCCAAAACACTTGGTACCCTAAGAGAAAATTTACCAAACATATGCCAACAAGTTTCAGCCCCTAAAGCACTCTTTTCCAAGCATATACCAGATCTGAAAATCACTTTATTCCAAAATATTTTACAATAGAAAATCATATTTCTCATCTTCAAATTATATGTTAAATCACTTAACACTTTGCCCCTTAAATATGTTAAATTAACATGAACAATGAACACTGGAAATTTCTTAATGAAGAAGACAGTGAAAGCTGAAAATCAAATATGAAATTACATGAGTATTGGATAGCTGAAAAAATCATATATATAGTACATGGAGAGAGAGAGAGAGAGAGAGAGAGAGAGAGAGAGAGAGAGAGAGAGAGAGAGAGAGAGAGAGAGAGAGAATTGCACTAATCTTCTTAGATTTAAAAACACAGGATGATTAATGAATAGGTATGTCAAAAGAATCTCTCCTTCCTTTATTTATATGAGAGATAAAGAAGGACAACAATATAAAGTGGGTATAAATATCTACAAGCCACCTACTCTATGCAAGTAGGCCCACACATGTGAAATGATACACTCCAAAAAGACACATGTCAAGCTCCAAGGTGATGTTGTAAAAAATCAAGGCTCCAAGTCATGAACACTCCATGAGATGTTTATAACACTTCTCCTCTACAAATCTCCAAAGGCCCCAATGCTCCAAGTCCACGACACCTACATGATCACTCCCTCAACCCAACCTAGCATAATTCAAGTACAAGCTTCCATGAAAGGATTCAAAGTGTTCCCATGCTATCAAGGTCTGAATGCCCTCCTCCAAAATTCCAAGTTCTCCTCCTCCAAAGAAAGGTGTCCTCCAAGTATGTAACACAACCTCCATGTGGCCATCATTAAGAAGTCATGAAGTTGTCTAAAGGTTTCCAGTGCTCTAATGAATATTTCCACATAAGCATTGAGAAAGGTCTATCAATCCAAGAGTTAGACACCTCCACATGTGCATGTCCATCATGGAAAAATAAAGGGTTGACATCCATACACCATGCAATCTACATCACATGATGGACCCCCAAACATGGTGCAAACACTTGCAGAGTAATCTAGAAATCTAACACTCCCTCTTTATGAAGAAAGTGTTTTCACAAACACTAAACTACTTCCTCTGCAACACCACCAAACCTATGATCCAAAAAAATGTACTTATTGTAGTCATGAAATCAACCATCATGTCTTTGAAAGGAACAATCACCGAACCATCACACTCCTTCATCAAGGCATCACACCCCACCCACTCCAAACAACTAGAATGCTACAAAATGGAAGGAAGCTAATGCAATATGAGTAGCATATATCATAGGAGGTATACTAACCCTCATTGAAGTTCTGGGCATTCCTACATGCTCATGTGCATCCTATAGTATCTAAGTAAGACATCTTGATTTCCCACGGGCTAGAGTAGTAGGGGAGAGAATATCCATCCCCAATCTCACCTCATCCAGTCCTAAAGCTAACTCATCTTTGACCTCTAAATCAATCTATGGAACAATAACCTCCTCCCTCTCCTTAATCACTGAAGGAGAATCATTGATCTTTAAACTGTCGTGAATATTCCACTGGAATAGTTCATCACAATGTATCTTGTATTACTTTGAAATATTTTATTTTTCAAGTTTATTTTCTTAGATCTCATATTTATTATCACTAGCTTATTGCTCAAATTAATGAAAATAACTGATATACAAAAATGAAAGAACAATCAAATGAACACCACATCCACACAAATGAACACTAGATCTATCCTAGGGAACCCGATATGGGAGAAAATCCATCAAGAATGTGAGGCCTATGATTTGCTCTTTTTTCTTTAATTATGAAAATGCACATACAAAGAAAGGGGCACTCACTATGAAGTTTCCTTTGACACTACGACCTGATTTGTCCCTACATAATCTTCTTCGTCCTCTGTTATGCTCTCAAATCCCAATCCTATACACTCTAATAAACTATGGAATAAGAACAATGCTAAAATAATCAAACCCCTCTCCTCCTAACGACCCGATATTTAACATATCTAGATAGCAATCTAGGTTAGGGTTTTTGCATGCATCAAACCTCAATTAGTGTTAGTTTTTTGACCTTCTAGAATCTTCTTGAAAGTTCACACATGGATAGCTCCACATCTATAATTAATGGGGTCTAACGTGACATCCACTCGGTACCATGGTAGTCAGCAAGATAGGTCAACTCGTGGGGGGCATACCTTCTACATATGAGCTCTAATTAAGGTGATTTTCACACCGTTGGAAAGGTCTTGCTATGTATAATGGGTCTTGCAAGGCTATTCCTCCCAGAAAGTAAAAAGATAGATGAAAATTTATATAATGATACATTCTAAATAATACCTTCCCATTAATAGGATTTTGGTCCGCAAAAGATTTTACTGGAAGGGGTGAGGAAATTTTTCCTCTACCTTCTCTCTAGAGTACCATTTTTCCTTGCTTGGAAGTTGTTCTTTCAACCCAATCTACCAAAGGTCATACTGCCCCTATCTAGTATTTCTAGATTTCTTCTACAAAATTGTATCTTCTACCAACTCTGCCTGAGCTTCTAGTGTTTCTTCTACAAAATTGTATCTTCTACCAACTCTGCCTGAGCTTCTAGTGCTAATACTTCTATGGTAGGTAAGACTTGATCCTCAATTTTTCGATCCAACATGGGAGGTGTTACACTTGTACTTGTCACCCTAGGCTTGAAGAGAACCTAATGATGTTATTACGTTGAAATCATAAGATGTACTTAAGAAATTTCTTCGAAAACACCACATTTGAGCTAGTTCATATGTTTCTCATACTCAAATTGCGACTGGTCATTGGTTGCCAATAAAAATCCCATGGCCATCCCTTAGATATTCTAAATTTGGGGAGTTCCAAGGAGATCAATGCGAGATGGGTTGGCCATGATGTATTATTGAGCATGAAACTTGTGCATGACTTGTTTTTTTCTAGTTCACATGCCTTGAAACTATCTCTAAGATTCTCTACACTCCTATAAAGACATGCCAAATTGAGGGAATGGGCACCTAATAATTGAGTATCACTAACCTTATTATAGTCAACGGTAGACCATAGGATAGACCACTATGGATTCCACCTATATCTAATGCATACACACAAACTATGGTACAAGAAATGAGAAGGAATATATCTTTACCTTTTCCTAATTGTTGTCCAATAATATCCTTGTGAAGAATCTCTTTAGATATGGCTCCTATGCATCCTCTTTTACCTACTACTTGCACACAAGACAAACAACATACCTTCCTAAAAAATTTTGGCACATGAAATATAATTGCATGCAAATATATCTCATCTAATGCGTCAAGAGATGTTATATCTACGAAACATAAATAATAAATATCACATCAATATTTAAAAAATGTTTGGAGGCAATATATATATATATATATATATATATATATATATATATATATATTGATAAAGTGAGTTACAACAAATATCCAATATTTAAAAAATGTTTGGAGGCAATATATATATATATATATATATATATATATATATATATCTATATTGATAAAGTGAGTTACAACAAATATCAATTACCTTGAGTTTCTTGTTGCACTCCTTTATCCAAGATCCTTGTGCTCTCCCTTAGCCACCTCATTTCTTTGTGGAAGGTGACTTTTTTTGGTCTATGATCAAAACCATGATAATTTAGGTGTAGGAAAACTTGAACCCCTATGGCATGGTTCTAACATATTTTTCCGTGTGTTGTAAAAGGGGGCATACAAGTTAGTGGAACACAAAGGAAACCTTCGTTGGAGCCTCACAACGGGATCTATCTCAAAAAATATCATGCATGAGATGTCAAGCTATGTAATTCTTTATACATAATGTATTTTTGGTGGTTGTGTGATCTAAGTGCCTTTTATTTTTACACTTGGTTTGATTTGGTTTGATGCTTATCATGCTTGGTGCTTGATTTTCAAATGTCATTGTCTACCCCAATTTATGTAGGATTTGTAGATACATGCAATCGTAGTACCTGGAATATTGCTTCTACCACTTGGGTGATCTTTTCTCCCACAGACCAACTGGTGAGTTTAGGGGGCATATGCCTCAGTCCTACAACAAAAAACATTGTGGAATACAACCTGGTCATTGAAATTCCATCCAAGTCCATTTCTCTTGACATCCATGAGACTATTGTGCATTTGGATTCATATTAGTGGTATCACATATAAATAATATCTATTTGGTTAGAAATCCTACGTTACTTAGAATGTTTTTAAGGGTGTGACTTCTCAAGAGACAATTCAATTATATTGTTTATGATCATATTCCAAGGAGTTCAAACATCATGGCTGACTCATTAGCTAATTTTCGTTAGATTTGAATTTGTCACATTAATTAAGCATTAGAAAAAGCATACATGTACATAAACTTGGATTTCCAGTCACATCATTTGAAACCATAACTAAGAGATGAACCATATGTATATATAAAAATAGATTGCCAGTACATCATGTCTAAAAAATATGTAGTGTAAAAAATTGGGCTACATGGCTCATAATGATATAGAGTCTACATGGCTACAAGGATGGTCCCAAACTACCACAGGGCCAACGATGAGAAGTAGCCAAAGGAGGGAGAGGGTTTCATGGATGTTGTTTAGAACCTTCGTGAGGTGTAGAGAAACAATGAGGTACTTTTGCATGGGTGTCCCAATCATGAGGGTCAAGAAGGTCCCCTAGAAGTTACAACATCACGCGGTTGGTGTGCCCCACACCTTCCTCCAACTATTGAGGTGGGTGTTCAATGCAATCGTTTACTTCCATGAGACTCACGTGCCTCAGGATGACTATATGATAGCCTCCCCACTTTTTGTACCACTGAGGTACTTTCCATGGGTGTCCCAATCATGAGGGTCAAGAAGGTCCCCTAGAGGTTGCAACATCACATGGTTGGTGTGCCCCACACCTTCATCCAACTATTGAGGTGGGTATTCAATGCAATCTCCTACTACCATGAGACTCACGTAACTCGGGATGACTATATGATAGTCTCCCCACATTTTGTAACACTAATGGTACAAAAAGTCAAGAGACTGTCATATAGTCATCCTGAGGCACGTGAATTAGTGGTAAAAAAGTCGGGAGACTATCATATAGTCATCTCGAGGCACGTGAGTCTCATGGTAGTAGATGATTGCATTGAATACCCACCTCAATAGATGGATGAAGGTGTGGGGCACACCAACCACGTGATGTTGTAACTTGTCGGACAAACTGGTCCCACATCTATGTCACGACAATTTCAAGATTAGTTAAACATCATAGAAAAATAAAATTGCATATATCAGAAATAAAAAGAACATTATAAAATGGAAAATTGAAAAAGCATAAGGTTGCTTTTCTTATCGATGTCTCCCCATTGAGCCTCGGGAGGTAGTGCAAGCTCAAGGTCCTATTTGAAATCAATGCCAACATATGGATAGTCCTCAATGATGACTATTTTCTCATCCCACCAATCGAAGAAGTCCTCTCCAAATGTGGTCATGAGCAATCCTCCACCAAGACGGGCCATGTAGTCAGTTCGTCTTCTCATATTGGGCTATTTATGCCTAACAAAAGGTGTAGATTATTGGGGTCTCATATGATGGACCCTCTCTAGGAAGAATTACACTAGGTTAGAGCCATATCCAAAAAACATTTCGACATGTCTTGCATCTAGTAAGATGGCCTATGAGGTTGACCAACAACCTAGTGAACCAATTGTATATGGTGGGGTTCAGACACTCTAGAGCATAATGCACATGAGCCCTAGATGCTAGGTGGGGTGATATAGATCCACCCACCCAAGTGATAGTGAATATGATCATCCAGAGAGGTAATTATACTATGTTATTGATATGGAGTCAATTACTTCTCTTCCGTGACCCGGGACAATAATGAGTAATAATATAGTCATCAACGGATCCAATAGCTCCATCCTTTCCACTTTTTAGGACTACCATATTCCCATACCGTGAGAGTCCTATCAGGAATTAGATATCCTCAATATCGATGGTCAATATCTCATGGCCCACTTGGAAAAAATATTGGTTGGGATCCCAAAACCTGACCAATTTCTCTAGTAACATCATCTGGGATATCAAGTTTTGACTCCTGAAGAATTTAAGAAGCCACAATCCCTCAAATCATATAGGGTGGGTTGGTACCTCATGGATACCACATCCATAGCCTCATTCTCTCTTTCTTTCCACTCCAACATGGTGGAAAAATCACATGCATAGTCAAGAACAATCATATGTTAGCTAGTAGAAAAATTGTTGAGGGAAAAAATGAATTTTATTTGATTTTTGGAGTTGGTCGCACTTGTTCAGCTAAGAAGGTGTGGTCGGTCATGATTGTTTCTTGAAGAGTGATGACTAGGGATTTCCAGTCATGATTGTTTGGTGGTGAACTCATGGTTGTGCTAGTGCAACCCTATCAAGGTCTGCCACAACCCTAAATCCCAATTAAACTTAAAATGAAAGCACTCAAATGAAAGGGCATGGCTTGAGGGCTTACCTGGTCTTGATGAAATGGAATTATGCTAGTCAAATCTACTGTAATTTGTGCCAAACATTTTGAGGGGTAATAAATTTTCACCGAACGTAAGAATTTCAATAAGGTAAATATGAAAATGAGCCCTATTTGTCCATAAATAGACTAGTTTTGGGAATTTTTGGGACACAAAATGACCATTTTCACTCCTGCACTAAAATGATACCTTTCATCACTTATGGGTCATGTTTTTTTATTGTTTTTATGAGATCTCACAATGTAATTTAACCTTGGGTCTAGTGCTTCTGGATGATTTTTACAGGACTTGGTGACATCTGGTTTGGTAATTTCTATGATGACATCCACTGAACCATCAAGTACGTTTTCTGAACTGGCATACAAATATAGGTGCTTCCCTGCAATCTGATTTTTCATTATCAACTGTCACTTTTTCCATCATTGTGCCTTAGGTTTGATCCCATCAAGTTGCAACATTATCCCTTCTCTTTATTTCACATCATAACTTGCATGGTAGTGCCTACCCTTCATGGGATACCCCAGTTATCATTCTCTTTCCATTTGGTGCCCATGTTGGGATTAAACACATGCCTAGGAATCCACATTTAGACCCACCATGACAAAAATTTGAGACCTTATTATTCTCTCTTAATATCTTTCAGGCCATGTCACTAAAGGGTTCCCTTCATCATTTATGTTTCCTTACAGTGGCATATGCTTATTGTTTCTTATGCCCTGATGCATACTACCATGTTGTTGTTCACTTTGATCTCACTTACCACCATTGTAGTCACTCTTTACCTCTTACCATTTGATTTGATTTACCTCCATTCTGTGACCCTTACCCACTGAGAAAACCACTATGAGTGGAAATCACTTGCCTAGTACATTTTCTACATTTAATTTGCATATGTTTGTTACATGCACTTGGAACGTAGTTGCATGCCACTGCACCACTCATTTTCTTCATTGAGCATACTTTTATCTCTATTTTGCGCTCGTAAAAACATTAAAAAGACAAAAAAAACAAAAACAAAAATAGGGGGTTGAGGGAGGATTGATCTGTATTTAGTAAAGTGGCAATTGTCCATCATTTTCACCCTTGAATATGGCACTTGTTTGCATCTTTGCCTTACAGTTGGGATATAGCTTTTACAGGAGATGTACCATGATTATGAGTCATTTAATAGTTCGATTGGTTAGTCTTTTAGTCAATATGGAGAGTGCTTGAATGCCTCATGCATTATTGCACTATATTATTGGTCCTATTGAGTCAGTTCTACCAAGTCATCATCATGTCATGCTATATATTCAAGGGAAGTGTAATCCCGAGTCAATCATTCTGCTATCTTGTTGACCTTTTCATGTTGGCCATCCCTGTGCCAATTGTGCTTGGTGATTTATCTCTTCATATAATTTGTTGGTTATATTTTCACGTCGATTGATGAGGGATACATTAAGGCACTCCTATGATGGATATCTTCCTTTTGACACCAATTAATGATCTAGGAAGTGGATCTAGAAACCAAATTGTACCTTGGAACTTACATTCATCAGTGGTAGGATTCATCATGATTAACAATGGGTTTACCTCATTTACCCCTGATTGATTGTTTCTATGAGTGTTTGACATCATATCCTCTATTTACACAGGCTAGACTGTACTTGGTAATTTGGGATCCATTTTCATTATTGATGGGTCCCCTCACATATATTAATGGTATTCATCAATGAATGGTAATGCAAACATTTTATACCATTCTTGACATCATCTCATTTATTTGCATGATGTTGATTTGTACCATTGATGGGTTTGGGTTGAATACCTTGAGTTTCGGGGCATCTCCATCTATGCCACCCTTCCCAAGTTGTGTTGGATTATATAAACACTGTATGAGTACTTTGAAAACCACAATGACACTCTCATTTGTGCTATATGTATTCCCAATACATACTGTGACTTATATCCACATTGTATTTTCTCATGACTATGATATTTTTATATGACATGGATCCACTATGTACCTTTTCGTGGCCATGGTTTTGATATCATCTCATGGATTCCTAGTGTATTGTGTTGGCAGACATGTTTTTTTCATACATATGAGCATGGGTATGCCTACCTCTAGGGTGATATATCTATATCTATATATATTTATATGTGTGTGTGTGTGTGTGTGATTGGTTGATGTCTGTTTGTAGGTATTTCCTGGTTCCTTGATTCGAGAGCTCCTCCCTCAAGACACATATTGCCATGTAGTTTGGTAATGCATTTCGGCTATCAGTTCCTCTTCCGACCTCACACATTAGGGAGCATATGTTACACTTGTATTTTTCACCCTAGGCATCGAAGAGAACCTAATGATTTTATTATGTCGAAATCATGAGTTGTACTTAAGAAATTGTTTGGAAAACCCCACATTTGATCTTGGTCATGCTTTTCTAGGAAAAGTATCCTGTCACATGTTTCTCATACTCAAATGGAAGTTGATCACTAGTTGCTAATACAAAACCCATGGCCACTCTTGAGATATTCTATATTTAGAGAGTTCCAAGGAGATGAATGAGAGAAGGATTGGCCATGATGCATTACTAAGCATGGGAATTGTGGATGACCTGTTTTCACCTAGTTCACATCCCTTGAACCTATCTCTAAGTTTCTCTACACTCCTATAAATAGAGGCCAGATTGAGGGAATGCACACCTAAGAATTAAGTATCAATATTCCTCATGTTGGTGAAAATCAATTCAAGGGTCCTTTGCCACCACATTGTTGTAGTGTTGGGTGTTAGGCATTAACACAAGTGGATATTGAAAGACTAGATTTCTAACATAAGAGGATGAATGAATATGTATGTAAAAATAATATGTACTTCTTTTATTTATATGAGAGATAAGGGAGGCCAACAATATAAAGTGGGTCTAAACCTATACAATCCACCTACTCTACACAAGTAGGACCACACATGTGAAATGATACACTCCAAAAAGACACATGTCAAGCTCTAAGGTGATGTTGTCAACATGAAAGGCTTCAAGTCATGAATGGTCCAATAGATGTTTATAAAACTTCTCCACAAGCCTCCAAAGGCCCAAATGATACTCAAAGTCCACCACACCTACATGATCACTCCCTAAACCTAAACTAGTACAAGCCTCCATGCAAGCAATCCAAGTGTTCCCATGCTATCCAGGGTTCAATTCCATCATCCAAAATGCCAAGTCATCCTCCTCTAAAGAAATATGTCCTCAAAGAAAGAAACACAACCTCCATGTGGCCATCATTAACAAGTCACAAAGTTTTCTAAAGGTTTCCAATGCTCCAATGAAGATTGCCGCATAAGCATCAAGCAAGGTCTAGCAATCCAAGATTTATCCACCTCCACATGTACATGTCCATCATGGAACAATCAAGGGTTGACATCCATACACCATGCAATACACATCACATGATACACCCCTATACATGGTGAAAACATTTGTGGAGTAACCCCAAAATCTAACACTACCTCTTTACGAAGAAAGTGTTTTCACAAACACCAAACTACTCCCTATTCCACTCCACAAAACCTATGATCTAAAAATTTATACATATTGTAGTCATGGTATCAACCATTGCATCTTGAAAAAGAACAATCACCCAACCATCATACTCCTCTGTCAAGGCATCATACTTAACTTCTTCCAAACAACTAGAAGGCTCACAAATGGAAGGAAGCCTCACAATTGGGTTTTGACATGTCATCCACTTAGTACCATGGTAGTCAGAACGATAGGTCAATTTGTGGGAGGAATAACTTCTACAGATGAGGTATGATTGAGGTGGTTTTCACACCATTGGAAAGGTATCAATGTGTAGAATGGGCCTTGCAATCCTATTCCTCCAATTTTTACTCTTTGAAATTACCAATATATGTGACAAATTATATAATGATCCATTCTAGATCATACCTCCCCATTTAGGGAGGATTTTGGTTTGCAAAATATTTTATTAGATGAGGTGAGGAAAATTTTCCTCTACCTTCTCCCTAGAGTACCGATTTTCCTCTACTGAAAGTTGTCCTTTCAACCTGATCTGCCAAAGGTCATGCTGCCCCTATCTGGTAGTTCTATATTTCTTCTACAAAACTATATCTTCTTCCAACTCTGCTTGAGCTTCTAGTGCTAAGTCCTCTATGGTAGGTAGGGCATGCTCCTCAATTTCCTGATCCAACATGGGAGATATCACACTTGTATTTGTAACCCTAGGACTTGAAGAAAACCTAATGATATTATTATGTTGAAATCATGAGTTGTACTTAAAATATTGCTTGGAAAACACCACATTTGAGACTGTTCACGTGTTTCTTGTAATCAAATTATGGTTGGCCATTGATTTCCAATACAAATCCCATGGAAAAACCTTATATATTATATATTTGAGCATTTCGAAAGAGATCAATGAGATATGGGTTTTCCATGATGCATTATTGAGCATGGGACTTGTGCATGACTTGTTTTTTCCTAGTTCACATGCCTTGAACCTATTTTTAATATTATCTAAACTCCTATAAAGAGAGGCAAAATTGAAGGAATGGGCACCTAATAATTGAGTATCAAGAGTCATCATGTTGGTAAAAATCAATTCGAGGGTCCATTGTCAACACATTGTTGTAGTGTTGGGTGTTGGGCATCAACACAAGTGGAGATTGAAATACTAGGTGAGAGGGAGTCCATTATCCTCTTGCTGTGATATGGTGAGTAGATTCACTTGTTCTAACCAAACAAGGGTGGATAAGGGATATCTCAAGGAAATCACATCAAGGATTGCAACAATTGACTCAAGATAATCTATACTTGTTGTAACTCACTTTATCAATATAGATCTATGTTATTTCCCCCTCCAAACATTTTTTAAATAATTGATGTGATATTTATGATTTGTGTCGGGTGTATCTAATATTACCTGAGGTTTTATATGAGATCCATTTGCATACAATTATATTTCATGTGCCAAAAGGTTTGAAGAAAGTATATTGTTTGTATTGTGTGTAGGTAGCAGGTATAAAAGGCTGCATAGGACTTGGATCCGAGGAGCTTCTTCATATGGATACAATTGGAAAACTATCGAGAAAAGGTAAACTATCTTCCTCCTCATTTATCGTAGCATATTTTGTGTGTATGCACTAGATCTAGGTGGAATACATAGTGGTCTATCCTATTGTCTTCCATTGACTATAATAAATTTAGCGAGAGGGCTTGTCTCTCTGTAGATGAGTTTCTCTACAATAGAATTAGTAGCTCCACTGGGGAATAACTTTGTTTTCTTCCTCAATTTTTTGAGTAGTTTTCCTTATTCAATTTTCATGCTTGTGAGGTCTTGTAGGTTCTTTGCGATGTGTTAATTTATATTGAGTGCATGCAAGCCTTAATTCCCTCATATTTGGGTTGAGTTTCTATTTTTCCCTTAAAATACATTGTAGTGTCATTTGGATTAAGTGATTGTTTGTTTTGTTACAAGGAAAATCTCTCTATGGCTAGGGGAAAAAAACAATAGATGAAAATGACTGTAGAAATCAATTATATTCTCAAGTATTCTATATAAACAAATATGTTATCAAGACAAGATAAAAGGCCTACCTCGTCTAGACGTTCGATGAAGTCCATCATTGAACACTTGATCCAAAACAATATACTTGCAGCTAGTCCTCAACAACCAAGCAAGGCAAGCATATGGTGATAATATATGATGTTAGCACATTCAATAGCATAATCCATTAACATTAATAACAAATATGCCCATGGAATAATAATTCTAATATTTGCAAGATATCAATTGGACGAGAAAAGAGTATTTCTATTAAGATATGATCAACATAAGTGAATAAGTTATAGAATTCTGTGTCGGCATGGTTCAGAACCAAGAAACTAAGTTTCTTCCAACTAGGCCTCCACCACTTCAATCCTCCACCAAAGGAAAGCTCATGTAAGAGAGAAAATGGAGTTCTCACTCAATAAGGGAAGAGATTGGGGGCTGGACACTGTGTTCAGACTTAAATGATAAAGGGATGCAGACTCAATGTGAAGTGAATAATTCCTCCAGAGTAAATT
>CBVK0100300194.1:0-13223 GCA_900067695.1 Picea abies
TTCCTAATCTCAAGGAGAGGTTGAGAATATCATGGATGGTTGAGATATTTTCTCAGATGAAAATCCTAATTTGGTGGATCTTGAGAGATATTTCCTCCTTAAAATCCTTGAGAGACATTTTCTCCCTAAAAATCTTGGAGATCCCATTTTAGTGGATCTAGTGAGTGATTTTCTCCATGGTGGTTAAGCCTCCAAATCCTATATAATGAGGGCTTTCCATGGAGAAGGGGAGGAAGGGGGAAGATTAGAGGTATAAAACCTTTGATTCTGGAGATAGACAAAGATATCAAATTTATGATCTTGGGATTCATGCAAGGGTTGGACGAGGAGGACTTGGCGAGGCTACTGCAACACCATCCATGCTTGTAAGTTTTCTTTTAAGTTCTCATCAAATATATTTGGCCTATTTCCTTTTAGCTTGTGTATTCTTTCATGTGCTTGTCTATTCTTCCTTCAATATTTGTAGATGAATTTGTTTGATCCAATCTTGTAGAGTATGAGTTATGTGTTTCTCTTTGTCATCTATTGCATTGTAGATACCGAGTTGTACTAAAGAGTTTGGAGATAAAGCTCAGATTTGAAGCAGCGAGGACACTTTGAAACTAGGTGCATCACATCTTGTCTCCCTCTCTCTCTCTTTCTGATTAGTTAAACTAAATTCAAAGGGATGTTAGTGTCCACTTGTGTTTTTGTGTCTTGGTATTATGGTTTTGTAATCCAAGGGAAAGTTCACTTGTCCGCAGGGGAATATTTTTGTAATATCTAGCCACATAAGGACTTTCAAAATATTCTAAAAGATCCAAAACCTTATAAAATTGATGGTTGAGGAAGTGAAAACCCTACCCCTAGATGGCTATCAGGCTATGTTAAATATCGGGTCAGTAGGAGGAGAAGGGGTTCCATTCTTTTCATTGTATGTTGTTCCATAGTTGAGAAACACATCCGAGAGTGGTATTTTGTGAGCATAACATAGGAGAAGGAGGATTCTATGGTAGCCATTAGGCAAAAGTGTCAAAATGTAACTCCATAGTGATTTCCCATTCCTTTGTATGTGCATTTAATAATTGAAGCAAAAAGAGTAGGGCATAGGCCTGACCTTCTAGCTAGGTTTTCTCTCGTATTGGGTTTCTCAAGTCAAATATTATGCTCATTTGTGTGGATGGTGTGTATTTTATGCCTATTATTTCATTTTTATATTTTAGTTATTTCTTAAATTCAAGCCATAAGCTAGAGATAATAAATCTGGGATCTAAGGAAATAAATTGCATAAATATAAAACTTTAGAATATTATAAGGTCTGTTGTGACAAACTATTCTGGTGGAATATCCATGACAATTTACATATCATATTGGTATCAGAAAAAGTTTCTTTGAGTTATTTGTGGGAAGTTGTAGGGATTCAAGAATTGGTTTAAGAAGAAAGTCGTATATCCCTAGACATGGATGACAAGTCTATTCATAAAAACCCTTGAGATCCAACAGATGAGAGATTTGTGACTGTTGGGAATAAGCCTATTTTGAGAAAAGACCTATTTTTTGGAAAGGAAGACCTAATTTTGGAGCATGCCCAACAAGTAGAAAGAAAGAACCATGCAAAAAAATAAGGAAAAGTAATATGCAAGAGGAAAAACCACGTGGCAAGGAGGCATACAAGCCTAACCATGATAGGGTTAGTGTTTTTGATAAGGATTTTAACGACTATAAGCCTATAAAATAGTATAAATAAGAATCTAGGAGGTCTAGGTTAGGGGATGATGATGTTTTTTAGAGGTTTGGTTGTTTTTGGTTGTTGAAAGTTGTTGAGGTGTAGAAGAGTCATATACGCTAAATTTTGAGGGTTAGGTCACAGGTTGAGGAGTTTGGTGTGATCTAGTCCACCTCACAGAGGTTCCTTAACCTCATCATGATTGTATGATTGACGATGTAATGCACACAACACCAGATTAAATAAAATAGTAGAGAAGCCAAATATTTGTGGACGTAGCCCCAAGAGGGGGTGAACCATGGTAAAACCTGTGTTATGTGTGACATTTCTTGAATGCTTACTTTCTGTCAATGATTATATTATGAATGAATGATTAAATGTATGTATTATCATGCATGCATGAGGCTAAAGATGAATGAATCTTAGGAATACATGAATCAATAACAAGTTTAATGCATCAAGCAAGATAGAATACACTCTCAGATCCCCACTCATTCGTAGAATGAAAACACCTGGGTATTGCAGCCACCTATAGAGCTATATCGGGTGAGACTATGTTGTGCACCCTGTGTGTAGCGTTGCTTTCTGGTTTATCAGGAGGGATGATAATTTTAGAGGGTTTTGTTGGAAACCTGTTGAGATATGAACCTGGGTCAACCCAATAAGAAGAAATAATTCAAAGATCTAAAACAACAAATGGTTTCATTGTCGATTGGAACTGCAAGGGATTGAGTGGATGGGATCCATGAAAGAAATGTACAGAGGATGAAAGTATAGAAGAGAATGTTCAAGCCATGGAATCCAACAAAGGCGAAGATCAAAAGACAGTTGAAAAAGAAAGAAATCGAGTTTGAGAAGAAGAGCAACATAAACCCTAAGCTAACATCATGTAAATATCTCGACAAATATGTGTTTAGCTACCTGCATGAGGTATTTTCCTGTGATTTCCCGCATTTGTTGCAGGAGTGGTTATTGAGGTTAAAAGACAACCACCCTACAAATTGAATTAGGCAGCTGGAGTGGAATCCTGTGGAGATCGCATAGTTACAACAAGTTAATAACAAATTCATGTGCATTATATTTCTAGTTAGACAATATTGTTGTAGGATTTATCACCGAATTTGTAGTAGATACCGTGAAGTCTTACACCGTAGTAGAGAAGTATTTTCTAAAGGGACCTAGAGTTAGGTACATCAGATCGTTGTATACTTCAATCAAAATTTTATTATATGAGAGTGGGTCCTACCTACCATAGAGGACTTAACACCAAATGCTTAGTTAGATTTGGTACAAGACATGGTTTTACAAAAGAAGTCCAGAACTACAAGACACATGCAACATAACCTTTGGGAGATTGGGTTGAAAGGGAAAATTCTAGGTAAAGAAAAATGGTACTCGAGGGAGAAGGTATAGGAAACACTTTCTCACCTCATTCAGTAAATATTTTGGGGACAAAAATCCTCCCTAAATGGGAAGGTATGATTTGGATTGGATTGTTATATTATTTTTTCATTATTTCGATGCTTTCAAAGTGGAAAAAAATTGAGGAATCAATGTGCAAGTCCCAATTTGGAAAAATTAGGTTGGAAACCATCTAAAATATTCTAGATCCATTTTGAAGAATCAAATGAAACTTTTTTTTTATCTACAACCTACTTTAGAGGAATATTCCATATTCTACACTTTGATACCTCTCCAACGGTGCATCAAATGCCTCATTCAGAGTTCGTATGTGAAACTTATGCATCCCACAAGTTGACCTACCTTGTTGACCATCATGGTTACATGAGAGGATGCCACACTAGTCCATGTTACTCATGCATATGGGGCTAGTCATGTGAGGACTTTGAAGAATATTCTAGAAGGTCTAAAACCTTATCACAATTGATAATTGAGGAAGTCAAAACCCTACCCCTAGATGGCTATCGGGCTATGTCAAATATCGGGCCACTAGGAGGAGAAGGGATTCCATTCTTTGCCTTGTATCTTGTTCCATAGTTGGAAAAACATGTGAGAGTGGTATTTTATGATCATAACAGAGGAGGAAGAGGATTATGTAGTAGGAATTCAGGCAACAGTGTCAAAAGGTAACTCCACATTGAGTTCCCATTCCTTTGTATGTGCATTTTATAACTGAAGCAAAGAGAGTAGAGCATAGGCCTCACCTTCTATCTGGGTTTTCTCCCGTATTGGGCTTCCCAGGTCAAAAATCGTGTTCATTTGTGTGGATGGTGTGTATTTTGTGCATGTTCTTTCATTTTTATATTTCAATTATTTCTTAAATTCAAGCCATAAGATAGAGATAATAAATCTGGGATCTAAGAAAATAAACTGCATAAACCTAAGATTTAAGAAATAATTGAAATATAAATATTTCAATTATTTCTTAAATTCAAGCCATAAGATAGAGATAATAAATCTGGGATCTAAGAAAATAAACTGCATAAACCTAAGATTTAAGAATATTATAAGTTTTTTTGTGACGAATTGTTCCAGTAGAATATCCATGATATTTTATAGATCAGTGAACAATAATATAGAAGGAAGTAAAGTTTATTATAATAGATGTACTAGTTATTCATTGATATGATCAAATGGTATTATTATGAGTATCCTCCTTTGAGCTTAGTTATGTGACTTAACCCTCTCTAGTCTTTCCTCATTTAATATTTTTTGTGTGTGTGGTTCACGACATCGAATATCGGTGTTCACAATGTCCACATATAACCCCCCCAAAATCCATGAGAGAAAATGGGGATGTCGAGCATTTTCAAAATATTAGGGGCTCAACAACAAGAGCATCTTATAGACCCATTTCACCTACAACAACATGGCATCACAATATTCCTTCAATGCCTAATATTTATCTAACAATTGATTGTTATCTTCTTGAATAGGAGTAGCTTCTTCACAAAGCTCATCAATGGAAGCCTTTAAGTGGGAAACCTCACGAGTCAGTTGGGCATTTGTTTCCATTAGTTGGTTGAAATTTGTGCTCAATGTTGTATGAGGAAGAGCTTTCACTTCTTCCTCCAAGTCTTTAAGAAGGTCAAACTTGTCATGAAATTCATCTTCAAGAGTTTGAAAAAATATTTCCATAGTGTTCCCCATGGTAGTAACCCTCCTAGAGTGCTCAGTCACAACAATTTGAACATGTTTTCTACAGTCTTTAACATATTTTTTTGTTCTAAATTTTCTATATTCAAGGAATCATTTTCACGAGAGAGGGTTTTCACCTCTTTCACGAGACCATCAACAAGATCAGTTTTATTGCCAAAATCATCCACTAGGTCTTGAAAGATGCTTTCCATTGTTTGTTTTGGGTCAAAAAGTTTCCTAGATTTTTCATCAAACTGTTGTAGAAGGTTGGTTTAACAGAGGGAAAACTTATCTTCCAGTTGGGTGTGGGTTGTCTTCAGTTCACTGCTTAAGACTTGATTCTTAGTCTGCAACTATGCAATGACATTATGCAAGTCAGTGACCTCTGCACGAAATTAGTTGTGAGATTCTTCTAGGGCAATAACCTTCTTCTCATGAATCTTCTACAGTTTCTAAATAATTAGATCTTCATATGAATCCATCATGCCCATCGTCGATGGAAGGAAAGATCCAAGTACAAAATGGGGGAAAATCAACCACAACAATAGGGTTGGCTTACCAATTGACTTACACAATGTCAATTCACTGGTATATTTCCCATTTGATGTATCTTTAATGAGAAATCGACCTCTTATTCAATAAAGTAATGCATCCCAGATATTTATCCATGCACCAGTGGTTGAAATTTAAAAAGGAGTTATGCAAGTTACGTTGAGCCAGATGGGTAGTAGACTTTGTCAAGAAGCATCAAAGAGGATACTTTTCTTTTATCAGTCTCAAGTCGATGCAATATTGTTGGACTATGCTTCTAGTCAATGAGAGGCCAAGTGGTCGACAAAAAATATAAGGAATCCACAAGTCGAGTCGAGTGGAGCTGTGGGAGAGGCAAGTGATAGCCCAGGAGAGCTGAACGAGGGTTGGTTTTGTACGTCAAGTTGATGCTAAGTCAAGACCAAAGATAAAGGTTGGTACAAGTCGAGTTGGTGCACTCCTTTATCAGGGAAATTTGACTTGATCTAGTCCAAAAAGGATATGTAGGTCATTGATGTGGGAATTTGGGTTCTAGTCGAAACAAGCAAGTCTGCAAGAAACTCATGTGAGTCAATTCAAAGGATTGACAAACCCCTAGTCAAGTTAAGTCGAGCCTGAGAGTGAAAGTTGACATGTGTCCAATTCGAACCTTCTTTCAGTTGTCATCAAGAATAGTTAGACAACCTTTACACTAATTGAGGGTTTAGATCCGTAAGTCGAGCTGTGGCCATTTTCTTTGCTTGCCCATTGGCAAGTTGAACTTAGTTGGAACAATACCAATGTTGATGACTAGTCAAGTGAGACCATGTCAACGTCTAGTCCTACAAAAAAAACTTGATGTTAAAAACTCTTCCAATCAACAAACGATGGACAATTAGAGATACAATCCAAGCAAAGATACCAACAATGGGTAGTGAACCAAATCGATCCAACTTTAAATCTCAGTCGATCAAGGGCATAAACCATAACACACAAAAAGAGGGTTTCTATGACTCAATAACCTATGATGGGAAAAATATATTGGCTGTGAGTCTCTAGTATTGAAAAAACCATCACTGAAAGGCTATATCATGGCTTCATTACTATCACAATCGCATTCCCATTCTCTATGAACCCGAGATAAAAAAACCATCAACTCTGATACCATGTTGGGATAGGGATTAACTACAAAGAAAAACAAATCCAAGATCAGAGGTGGTGTCTAAAGACACTATAGCATTGAAGAATGAGTACTCTCCATAAGAGTGAGAACAAATATCCCAATGATGATGTTGATAGCCCAATCAAAAGGATTGTCTAAATAGGTTTTGGTCATGGACCAAACCAACAATATCGGGTGTAGTTGGTTGCACATGTCCATAAAACATGGATCTGGAATCCTAAGTGGACATGGTCAACCAAAATTTTAGTCGGTCGTCGACTCACTCAACCGACAAGGTGAGGTTTACGATGGAACCATGTGTTCCAACAAAAAGTTCATATGTATTTGGGGTCACTAGCTTAATACATACATACTTTTTACACTTCACCAATATATGCAGATATATGGGGGGTACTACATAATTATAAGAAATAGTTGGGAGATATATTTATCTAGTATGGAGATAGATACAAAAAATCAAACATAGTTTTTTATAGATGAAGGCTGATACCATTCATAAGACAATAACGCACATAATCACTTCAAATCACCATCAAGATAGACATTTGATGATTTATAAATAGAAAAACATTTTTATGTTCATTTTTGAATCATTTGGGGCATCGTCCAAAGATGAGGTGGTGGTTAAAACTATTCAAAATCACTATCCCTAATGATGAGTAACAATTACAATTTGGTTGTTAATTTAATAATCTTTGTTTTTTTTTTCATGTGGTTCACAACATCGGATATAGGTGCTCTCTACGTCCATGGAAAACCCCCTGAAATCCATGAGAGAACATAGAGAGTCTGAGTATTTTCAAAATATTAGGGGCTCAACAACAAGAGCATCTTATAGACCCATTTAAGGGCACAAAATGTTACTCACAAGGAATTGAACCTGGGTGGGGAGGGTAACAATCATTCCTCTGAACCACCCAAGATACATCCAATGGACATTCCTCTCTCTCTCTCTCTCTCTCTCTCTCTCTCTCTCATATATATATATATATATATATATATATATATATATATATATATATATATATATAACACAAACCTATAATCATAATGGGAATAATTACTAATGCCAATGAATTTTGATAAAAATATTGATGTCCTCATTTGAGAATTCAATGGTGTATACTTAAACCATAGTTACTAAATTTAGTCGAATCAAGCCAACGAATACAAAAATTTGAAAGTTTGATTCATAAAGAAAAAAAATTCTTTAATATGATTTTCTCCAGACGTCCTTGCTAGTACTCAAGAATCAATGAACTCCTATCACATGCCTTTTCTTCTAATGGAGTGCTATGAATTGAGCTTGTGGTCTCATGGGCACGAGTACAGGTTGTGTCCATGGGGCCTCAATGCACACTGCAACTCATGTTGGTCATCCCATGGAATTGAACAAGCATCCTTGTGAGCTTGAGAATTTGATTTAGATTCCTTGGTAATTCCACCACGTCTGTGTGGGTGTAGTCCATTGTTTCTGAAGCCAATATCACAACAAATACAATAAAAGAAAGAACAATGACTAATTTATCTATGAAGAAATAAGGAATAATATGTAAGTGGAAGTCCACACAATTTGACCTCTAGACGTATCCATGAGGAGATAACAAATAAGATGAGAGTGGAAGCTAAGGTGAATGTAGCAATGGAAGAGAATTGCAAGGATTCTTTATTTTGGTAAATTGCAGTGGTGAATTTTGGTGAAGTATATTGGTGAATTGTGATGATTGTTTTTCTAATTAATTTTTTTTCATTTGAATTTTTTTCATATCATACCAAATTCAAATCCAAACTTGGTAACTATGATTCAAACATAGATGATTGCAGATGTTAGTGCATCTTTGCATTATCTTTCAAAAAACAATTGCGAGAGACAACCCAAATTATTAGACCATCTATTCGTACTCACAACAGTCGAGTGTGTAAACTCGCTCTTCTCGATATAGCACATCTTATCGGACTATCTTTTGTCTACGTGGCCCAATCCAATCATACTATCGCCTATAACCAATCCTTTTAGTAAAAACAAATGTAAAGTATTGACCAACCGATATGACCATACATACACATGATCTGATTGTTTGTTTATAATTTGGGTTGGAATTTGATGGGCAAAGGTCCATTCATCAGACATTTTACCTGTCAAATATGGTTGATATTTTAATTCACCCATCTTGCTAATTCATTGAATGCTTGATCATAACATATTTGTGACCTTTAACCTATTTTCCAAAATGTATTTCATTTTTGTTAACACCTCACCCTTGAAATTTGAGATGAAGAGGGAGGGATTTGCAGGTCCCCTTTGTTGTTTATGGTTGGGACGGAAAATAAATGACTATTTGGAAAATTAACAACAAACATTACCTTTCTTTCTGATATGCAAAAAGAGAGAAATGGATAACGATTCGAGTCACATTTGGTGAGGTGAACATTGTTATATTAGATAGGCAAAGCGCTCGGCTATAGATATGCTATATACACACTTTTGAAAGTTGCATGAACATATTCAATAATACATAACCTAATGGGGGTTAATCTTATCAACTAATGACCTTCATAGCCCTTACACTATGTAACTTACACTTATCATAGTCTTTAAGGGTATTGAACCTTGTTTATTGGTGAAACATAACTCCTTATCCCTCATTAATGGATTTAACTTTTTTGAGATTCTAATTGAAAGACATGGGAGTGAGATTTGATCCACTTATGTGTGCATTTGTGCATGGGTCACAAGAGTGAAACCACACATTTGACCACTACCTTAATATGACCCATGGATCTAGGAAAATCCAATGGGAATCAAACATTTCCTACCTTAAGATGACCCATGGCTTTAGGAAAAGCACATGGGAATCAAACCTTTCCCATTGGTAAAAAACTTCTAGCTCCTCAATAATGGATCCAATCCCTTTGGACTAAATATATGCACAATGGTCTCTCTCTCTCTCTCTCTCTCTCTATATATATATATATATATTCCATCTTGAAATACACTATATATATCCCACCACATATTCATTATATTTATGTCAAATAATTTTATGTAAGAAGCAACGTCTCTAAAAAAAATATGTGTGTGAGATTGGTTGATAATTACTATTGAATTTTTAAAACCACCTTCCACCTATTCTCCTTTTGGTCATCTCTTTCTTCTCCTCATATTTTTCTATTCTCATTAAATTAGTGTACTTGCCACTTATTTTCCTCCTCAACATTGTTTGTGTTGGAAATACTAAAACAACTGAGAGGGGGGGTGAATCAGTTGTTTATAAGCTTAAACAATTTTATGCCTTTTAAACAATTATTAAATGACAAGTATACGCTGATTTGCTTTCTGATAGCTGAAATTGCCAACAGTTTGTCTTGTCAAAACAACCCCAGTCACTTTCAGAAACATAGAATACTTCAAATGTTCTTCATCCAGGATGAGAAATTTGATTGAAATGGGAACCTAAAATTATCTAGAGTGATGTCATCTTTAACGTCTAAAAAAATTTGATTGAAATGGGAACCTAAAATTTATCCATAATAATGTCTAACATGGACATTGAAAACATAAGTGAAAAGAGAAAAAGCAAACCTAAGCTTCCTAATCAAAGTGCCTAGGGTTATAAGCCACAATAGATTAGCCTTTTCAAAAAAAAATGTGTGGGCTCAAGTCCTAGGACTGATATTCAGTAAAGGCCTTGGAACAAGACATTTTCTTCTTTTCAATTAGAGGAATTTTGAGGTAAAAAATGGGTTTCAAAAGAAAAAAATGTATTATCAAAATCAACTTTAAAAGAATCAATATGATTCAAGATGATGATGTCAACTATAAGGGTAAATATTTTTTGAGGGAAAGGAAGAAAACTGCTTTTTTAATTGTATTTTTTACTTATCTCGTTATAGGTTTATTCAAATTTCAAGTGTAGGCACTAGTTGAATGTAGAATTTAATTATGCATCCAACGAGTATGCACTCTGCATACTTTTGATAGATCCATAATGAGATAAAGTGGAAATATATAAAAACACCATTTATCTCACTTTTTTTTCTTCATGTATTTCTAGTTTATCTTACTATGAGTTTATCAAAAGTATATAGAGTGGGTACTTTGGATGCAAAAATTAATTTCTCATCCAACGAGTTCCTACACTTGAAATTTGAGTAAACTTATAAGGAAATAAGTATAAAATACAATTAAAAAAAAAAAAAAAAGTTTTCCGTCTTTCCCTTTGAAAATCTATAATTCTTATTTTATTATTTAAACTATTATTTTCCTAAAAAAACCAATTTAGACCTCAAATTTCTCTTGCCAATTTGCGAACTCATGGAGGATTTATTCTTGTCTATTTGCGAACTGATGTGGATGCTTTTAATGCAAATTTTACTTTTAACTTCCAACTTCAATCCATATTTTGAAATTCCAATAATTGCATGTTTTGTACATATATATAAAACTATTATATATATGGTACAAAATACATTGATAATGATGATTAAGATATGCATATGAATGTCAAATGTATGTGTTTTAATTTGAATAGAGCGTAACTTTCTACGTTTTACATTTTCATCATATATGAAACGTTAAATCGATTTTTACATCCCACCCTCTCTTGCGTGAAAAACTACATCCAATGAACATTTCTAGCCAACATAATGTTGTTTTTTTTTTTTTAAATTATAGAAAGTGCCAAGAGAATGTTGAAATTTTTCTTAATAATTAAAATGTTGTGTTTTAGAAAATTTTTAAAATAATAATAGTACCTTATAAGTATTTAATAAACAACCAACATATCTACCCTGAAGGCAACAAAATTCAAGGCAATTTTATGTTTATGTGAGGATACTAAATTAATGAGGATGTGATTGATTGGTCTTCTTCAAAATAAAGTAAGAAAAATGATATGTAAAGCAACCTCTATTAATCCCTATGTGAATTGTAGAAAGGGTTATGTGCATGATAATGAGGTTTGAAATTAAGAAAGTATTCATTGTATGGTAAGGGGTGTTTTTTATTAAATGATGTTGGTTATTAAGAGATGATATATTAGCGTAGAATTATCTTAATTTGAGATTTATCGAGTATTTATTTATTTTTGAATTTAAAATGGATTTAGGCTTGTTATAATCTCGTTTAATTTGGTAAAATTCAGAACTCAAAACATATGCAGATATAAATATGTTAAAATACAATTTTGATTATTGTTAAGATATTTATATTTATAATGGAACA
This sequence comes from Picea abies, assembly GCA_900067695.1. Classification (NCBI taxonomy): domain Eukaryota; kingdom Viridiplantae; phylum Streptophyta; class Pinopsida; order Pinales; family Pinaceae; genus Picea; species Picea abies. The sequence continues at coordinate 11,722 of CBVK0100300194.1, forward strand.
AAGAGAATAGGAGTGGAGAGCCAAAGCTATGCATCTCATGGAGGCTAGGGTTTACCCTAGCTGCAGTCTGTCTCAACTGTCAACAATCCTGAATCAATCATTGCCAAGCTTGAAGTAGTCATCCTAAAAGCACCCCCATTTTATGGTAGTCACCCTAGATGAGTTTGATTCGTATTAAGACACAACATATCCATTGCTCATCATGGACACACCATTCAATCTTGAGGAGGAGGCCTTTATTTCCATGATTAGATTTTTGAAATCAACGAGTGAGAAGCACCCAATGAAGAACAAGTTTGCGAAAAATGTAGAAGCCATCGTGATTTAGGTGGATATTGGTTGCCACCCACCTATTCCAACTGGCTCCTCTTGTCCGTTTTTGTTCAACACGTTCTTCTATACTTCTTTGTAATTGTTGGTTCTACACTTTTGGTGTTATCTGAAGCCCTACACATCCTCTAGGTGGATACTGGCGGCCTTTCACCTAATCCAACTAGCTTATTTTGTATGTTTTCATGTCAGCACATCTTGTTGTACTTCTAGGGCCATTTTGGGGCCCTAAACATTGTGTTTTTGGCTTGCCATAGTCAAACTATAGATAGAGTCTTATTTTGATGGAGGAATGTGTATTTCTCTTAAATACCTTTCTAATGGGCTATCACATGCCTAAAACAGAGGCCAAATGCAAAAGTTACAACCCCAGGAAGTCGGGGTACCAACTTACCCATAGGGGCTCACATGACTTTTGGTGTTTCACCTTCTAGGGTTAGGTTTTTGGATGTCTAGGGTTTAGGAATTCATGAGTCATATAAAAAAGGCCTCTGGGTCCTCATTGTAATCCATTCTTCTCAGACGAATGGACGTAGCAGCCACATCTCTTCTCAGAGATAGCTACAACCATTCGAGCAAGTGTTTTAGTTTTGCAGTTTTACAGTTTTAGCCTATTTCATTATTCAATAGAAGATATTGTTCATTGGATATCTGCGTGTTATTCTTCATATCTCTGTGTTTATTGTATTTAGTCTATTAATTAGTTCGTTTCGCTCCTAAATCCGAATCAGAATATGTATATAGAAGTTTTCTATTTTGCACCTATTAATATTACTTTTTATAATAAAAACAATTTAGATAGCAATTGTCCCTATAATAATTTAGAACAAGATATTTATAGTTTGAAAAATGAAGGTAATATCCTCCTGGTAAGAGACTTTAATTCTAGGATTGCAACTAAACAAGCTACTCTTTTAAGCATTAATTCCAACCATGATGCTTTATGGCTAGATGAGGACCTTGTTTTATCTAATAGCTACAAAAGAAGCTCTTAATACCTAATTGGGAATTTGTTTGGTACTGATTTGGTCAAGCTCTACAGCTCTCAAGACCTAATAATTTGCAATGGAGTAATGAAGTAGCCAAACTCCTACCAGATGACTTGTACTCATGGGCTAGGTATTAGTGTTGTAGATTATGTGATATCTGATATCCCTGTTTCCAACCAAATA
>CBVK0100300195.1:0-13221 GCA_900067695.1 Picea abies
TTTGTTCCATCAAACAGAGGAGGCTTAGAAGTTGAATTCCCTTCATGACTTGTCATGTTTAATCTTACAGATCTACCTTTAAATAAAAGGAACCCGCTCTGATACCAATTGTTGGAAATACTAAAACAACTGAGAGGGGGGGGGTGAATCAGTTGTATGTGAGATTAAACAATTTTATACTTATTAAACATTGTTAATCTCTCTTCATGTGGTCATCAACAATATACAACATATGGATAGTAAAAGTAAAGACCATCAGTCACTCATAAAGTACACACGGAGATATATTTTCATGAGGAAACCCATAAAGGGAGAAAACCTCTTCTTCTTTGAAATGATAGGTAGTCTTTTTCAGTTCTGTACATCATTTACAATTGAGCACCAACTCAAAGTGAGGGTGCTACCTCAGTTTTACAAGCTGCAACTTGTTTGAGAGCACCAACTCTCTAGTTTCTCTAGCACCCACTAGAAGTAAGCACCAACTCCCTGAATACTCCAGCACCAACTAGATGGTAGAACCAACTTCTTGAATGTTCCAGCACCAACTGGATGAAAGCACCAACTTCCAGTTACACAGGCTCCAACCTGTATAACAGAGAACACTTGTTCTCCCTAGCACCACCCTGCCACCCTAGTTTCTTTGGCTACAACCAGATGGAAGTTACAACTTCTTGTGTTCAAGCCCCCACTTGAACTTTTGAGGACAACAGTCCTCCCAAGCACCTCCCAAACTCCCTAGAATATGAAATAATGAATACACAGACAACTATTCAGATAATTCTTACCAGTCTTTCTCTGTATCTGATCTTCAACAAACTGTTCTGCAATTCTTCTCTTCTTCAACAGGTCTTCTCTGCATCCTATTCTTCTATCATTCAGCTCTTCTTCTGCTCTGCCTATCATTAAATTTCATGCTCATCATCTTCTCCTTTCTCCTTTCTTACTGTTTCGTTCTTTTTCCATCCAGAACAACCAACACAATTCAGTCTTACTCATTTTCTTTTATACACGCTTCCTTGACGATTCCACTTCCCCTTCCAATAGCTAATACAAGGACATCTGTCTTGGCAACTGAAACGCTAACCAATTTGTCATGATCAGTTCATTTCTCTTAACAGATTCATAACTGAAGCGTCAATGTACGAGAAAGGACAATAGCCCTCCGATCACATTCAAACCTTATTCGCACCGTTAGATAATCTTTATAATTCTTTCCTTTTAAACTAGGTTTCAACACTTTCATACACTAGTCCTCCTAAGCTTAGCTCCCGGTCAACGTGACCGTGACTCCGTGACCACAACCTTACCCCGTCGGGGCTACGGGGTTTGTGATGCCTCAATGCATACACCCACGTGATTCCCGATCGTCCAAATCTCGATGTTCCTTTCATATGCTAGCCCTGCTGGCTATAGGCCTTGGCCCGTATGACAGTCAAAACGTGACCTCGGTCAAACCTCTCAACGGGGTTTCAGCATTTTTGATGTCACAATGCACACGCCTACATAATTCCTGATCCTTCGATCCCTGATTCTATGATGAAGGAAATCAACGGTCCAGATCTCATTCTTGCTTTAAGGGCTACGATTGTGTTGCGATATCGCATATCACGATTTCAACATTTCTGTTTCATTGTGTTCTTGTCTCCTTGATATTGTGATTCACGAAACTCTGATGTGGAGTTTATTCTTGACTCCTTCTCTTCCCATGACCAAGAGTTGTGACCAAGTATTTATGTGGAAGGCACTTTCACGATTTCGTATATCGTGAAATCGCAATTCCTTATGTTCAATGTTCTTGTCACCTTCAAATTCCGATTGGCGAAATTCCATAATGAAATTAGATCAATGATCTAGATTATATCTAGATCTGACGGTTCAGATTCAATCGCTATTTCGCATATCACGAAATCAGCTTTATGTTCTTTGCCTTTCAAATTCCCGATTCGCGAAACTCCGAGAGAAATTAAATCAACGGTCCATATCTCATTCTTGAGTCAATGGCTACGATTGAATCATGATATCGCATATCGTGAAATCGGGGTCTTTGATGTCATGTGACTTTGTCATTTCAAAGTCCTGATCCCCGATTCTCCATGAGAAAAATTAATGGTCCAGATCGCTTCTAATGTTAACGGCTACGATTACATCGCGAAATCACATATCGCAATTTCGGGGTTTTTGTTGCATTGCGTTCTTTTCATTTTGAAATTGCGATCCCCAAAACTCCAATATGGAGTTACATCAACGGTCTAGATCACTTCTAGCGTTAACGACTGCGATTACATCGCGAAATCACATATCGCAATTTTGGGGTTTTAGTTGCATTGTGTTCTTTGCATTTTGAAATCGCGATCCCCGAAACTCCGATATGGAGTTACATCAATGGTCCAAATCACTTCTAAATTTATGGCTGTGATTAAATCACGAAATCGCATATCGCGATTTTGGGGTTCTTGATGTCAAGTGAATTGGACATTTCAAAGTCTCGATCCCCGATTCTCTGATGAAGTCTCTTGTTGAGCTTCTCCCAGTGGCTCTCGATCACTGCCACGCATCCACACGAATGGACGGTCTAGATCCCGTCAGGATTTCATGACTGTTGTTGTCTCAATGCACACGACCTCGAGAACTTCGATTTCCCGATGGCTGATATCCCGATGCCTCTTGGGACTTCTCTCCTCTTGTTCACGGGGAGTTATCCTCCGTGCAACTTCCACAGATTCGACAGCTGTCGATGACCCTACACCAAATCTAATGGCTTTCGCTACGTTCGATTATTCACTTCTTTCGATCATTCACCTCTCTGAACTTGTCTTTTGTTTTCCTGTCATCTTCACTGTTGCAATCAATGACAAGCATTCACTGTCTGTTCACTAAATTTTCCGACACCAGTATCATCCATGTCTGTAAATGAAGCAATTCTTATGCTTGGTACCAAGTACTTCATTGGGACAACAACTTCAAGGCCATAAACCAACTTGAAAGGGGTCTGCATTGTTAATTTCTTGCAAGTGGTTCTATAAGCCCAGAGTACTACTGGTACTCTTAAATCCCAGTCATCCTTGTTCACACTGCAAATATTTGTCAATGTTGTCTCCAAGATCTTGTTGAATGCTTCAACCGTTCCATTTTCTTTTCGATGATAACGTGTACTCTTAATATGGTGGACTGCAAATTCTTCAGTCGGGGCTTCAACTGTCTTATTGATGAAGTGTGTACCTTGATCAATCATAAGGACCTTAGGGTATCCAAACCTGGTTATTATGTCATCAAATATAAAATGCACAGTTGTAGATGCACTACAGTCCTTGACTGCTCTTGCTTTGGCCCATCTAGTTAAGTATTATGTCGCAGTGATAATATATCTTTCTCATGTGGGCTTTCCTGGTGGGTTTATAGGTCCCACGAAGTCAATGGTCCATTTTTCAAATGATTGTAGGGTCATATTCTTGACTGGCTTCGTGTATGGTTTCAAAGGTATTCTCATTTCTCCCATAGGTCCTTTGATTCCCTTCATATCAGTGAACTTGGTCGGGAACAAGTCCTGATACTCATGCAATAATTCTGTGAATTTGTCTATGGTAGCAACATCCCAGTAATCTTTGACATTGGCAAGATTTTTTCTTTCCTCTGTCCCGATATTGACTTTCTTTATCTTTATCGTCTATCTAATGAATTCCAGTTCAACTCCTGGTCCTTCCACATCTCTTTGACCTTCTATTTCTGTGATATTCACATTCCTCGAGTCATCATCTTCGTCGACATTAATGTTGTAGCAGGTCTATAGTTTCTAGAGGGACACAATCCATTCATCCTCTTCTTTCTCCAAAGGGAGGCCATATGCCTCCTCAAATACTTTCTGTCTCACCATTTGTAGTGCTTGATCTACAGAAGGAAATTCATTGTCAAACAAAAAAGTGGTTATAAAATTATGGGTCATACCTTCCCATTCTTAAGTGCTAAGGCATAGCTCTGCTTGAAGGTACCAGTTAATAGGGGTGGTATCCATCATATTGACGAATCTGTGTACCCATTTTTCTCTAGGAATGTCACTCTAGGCCTCTTCGCAGCTTCGTACATGGTCCTTTGGGCAGCTTCGACCTATGTACCGTGCTTTGCAACTTCTTTCTTGTGCTGAAAACTACACTGTCATCAAAGTTTGACATTGTGTCCATTCTATAATATTTTTTTTATGTTTCCCCCACCATCTCACTGGTGTGGCCTTCATGGCCTCATCCATTGCCAACATCCTTTGTTGTGTTGGTACACTTGTCTCAAATTCTGACAAGAAGTTTTCCAAGGGATTCAACCCATCAAATGTGGGTAGATTAATCACTATTGTGCCAATCCAGCGAACTTCTATGGTTATCCTAACACATCTTCTTATAGTTACTTCATGCATCTGGTTCTACCAATTCTCTAGTGCTTCTTCTAATTTGAATGAACATGTTTTGTAACTTCGCCAACTTAGATTTCCGTTAGTTGTAGGGTTGATATAATCATGTTTTCTGGCTGTTAATTTGTAGATGTTTTCTAGTTCAAATGCATGGTCTTCTTATCTGATAGGTTATGTGTATCGTGGACCTTCATTTGGATCTAAAGGTGCAACAAACCTAAGGAAACTTTCTCAAATGTCATGTGTCTTTTCTTTAAATCAACAACAGTGGAATTTTCAAAGGCCCAATCAATTCCTAACAATGCAAGGTAAGGGCAACTATCATCAACAATTTCAATTACCGCAAAATCTGCAAAGGTTCTTACCCCATGGATGTCCACTGGGACATGCTCTAATCATCCAAATGGGCTGACAACTTGTTGATTAGCCATGCAAATCTTGATAGGGGAATATATCATCTTGGTTTTTTCCATCAGTGCCCAAGTCTACTTCGTCATGACATTGACTTTTGACCCTAAGTCGAGGACCACATAGTCTATATCATACTCTCCTATTTGAGCATTCAAGTGTAGTTCTTTATTTGTCCTTCTCCTTTTTCCAATTTGGTGCACTTCTCTATTCAGTAAGGGGTCTATTTTTCCTAGTTCATACTGCTTGATTAAATCTTGTAATTCTTGGACAACACCTTTATCTTGAATCAAATTAACACAAGTGTGCAAGAATTCCATGAGTTTTCTTACCTCTTTCCCTTTTGTTGGTGATGCAGATGGATCATACGCCTAAGGAATTCCATATTCTTTAATTTTTGGTTGTCTCTTTGATGAAGATACTTGATCTCCTTTGAACTCTTTTCTTGCCTCCTCGAATATCTGTCTTTCTTTCTTAGCATCGAACATTGGGGTCTTTTCTGTAGATTTCCTGACTCCATGGTCATTTTCAGTCTTTCCTTGGGCTGGTCTGTCTTCTCCCATAGCAACACAAGTAATAAAAACAACTCTAGGTTTTGCTCCGTGAGGTTTAGCATATATCAGTTTTACTTATGGGTTCTGCTAGGGTCCTTGTCTTTCCTTAGGATTAGCCAGCAGCATAGAGCATTCTTCTATGACATGCTTGAAGGAATTACAGTAACTACAGATTGTGCATGGATTATAACAATCCCTTGCTAAATGTTCTGGCTGCATGCAGTTGTAATAGATTGTTTGTCCTCATCCTCGACCCATACCTCCTCCTCCTCCTCATCCTTTGTAGCCACTGCGAGGAGTGAAATTTCCTCTCCCCGGAGAGTTGTACTGTGGAGTGTTTCCTTTTTGTTATACTTCACCTTGAATCTTTTATATGTCTCTTGACCTTTCATGCATGAGATCATAAGCTCTACAATCCTGATCATCATGCCCCACTGATTTACATAATGTACAATACAAGTTTTTGGGTGTCTGGACATACTTCTTCATGTAGTATCACTCACCTAGGCAATGCATATTTCTGCATACATCACACTAGGGTAGGTTAACTTTCTTTAATGGGCTCAGTGCCCCTGATGCCAAGTACTCATGAAATAAGGGACAGACTTCTGTATCATGGCCTTTAGATATGCATCTTACACAGCAGATATCTTCCCTTTTGTATTTTCCCTTATCTTTCTTCATATCCACGACCTACAAAGACAAACTAGTTAGTTGGCTCATGATATGGCTAATGCCTAAGCTAGATTCTCCCATCAGTCTTGATTCAAGCTTCATGGAGATCTCCAAATCTTCTTCTTGAGATGCAATATTTTGTTGCATCAAAGGGATTCTTATGTGTGGTAACAATGCAGTGATGAACCATTCTTTGTTTTGTTCATCGAGGATCTGGAAAGTTAATCGACCTGTCAGAGTCTTGAATCTTTGGTCGAACTCCCAAACAGGTTCTGCTACCTTTTGTTTAATCTCTTTTAGTTCCATAATACATTGTGACTCTGACTTTGGTTTCTTAAAATCTGCGATCAGGGCATTCTTAATCTCATTCAGGGGCTTAGGTTGTGCCAGTCCTTGGACAAGTTTCATGTACCATCTCAGTGTGTGTTCCCTTAGTGTAGTGTTGAACTGGGTTCTCTTGATGGCTTCATCGGTGATACTTTTAATATTCCATACAGCCTCACACATAAACCAATGTTGATCTGGATATTTAGATCCATCTCCTCTAAAGATAGGGAGTCTCATTTCATTTTCCATAAATATGACTATGGTTCTTGTCTGAGTAGATGTTGGGCTACTGGTAATAGTACTCTAAAAACTCTGGTGGTTCTATCTATTTTGACTCCTAGGTATTGTTGAGACAACATGAGGATTAACATTACTTACTTCAGTAGTTCACGTAGTTCTTAAGGCTTCTGGCTCGCTTTGGTGCAGTTCTTCAGCTTCCCCTTCTTTTTTTTCTGGTGGGCTCTGGATGCTCTTCGTTAGTTAGATCTACCTCTTCTCTACTATAGAAACCTTCTTCTCCATAGTTTTTCTTAAACAAATTCTCAGGGTGAACTCCTTGGAATACTTTCCCACTATGGGTATGTCTTGCTTATGTGCCATTGTCGCTATCTGAGATCTTGAACATTAGCCTTTTTAGGTCCGATCAATCTACTATATCTTCAAGATGTGGTTTTCATGAAAGAGAATCTTGATTCTTAGCTTCAGGAAGTGTAAACATTTTCATCTGGGTCCCTTGAAAAAGTATCTTTCAGCTTGACTATATCATTCTATTCTATCAACAACAAACTCTGTGATATATCCTTCGATTCTACTATCAAACCAGTGATCTACTGCTCTGGATATAGTGTTGTCGACTCTCTTGACCTTCTGGATCAATGCTGGTGTCCAAACCATAGGAGGTCTAGATCTGATTTCAAATTCTGTGTCAGTTATACTAGCCAACCACTTGTGTAGCTCTTAATGGATTCCTCCAAAGATCTTGTGAATGTCAGTGAAGATGTATCTTTGTTGCCAATCTTCAATTCTTATTTTAGGTTTCTTGTTCTGGGCTTCAACGAAGTCCTTCTCTTGATCCTCTATTCACTTTTGAATCTCTGTCTTCGATGAGAACCACCTTGACATTCCCTTAAAAAGATTCATGTCCCAGAAATGGAACCATTTGTTGGCATAGGGGAAAAACCAGGACATCACAATCCCTCACCGACATCCTCAGGTCGAAACCTAGGTGTCAAAACCCTAATTACCAAAACCCTAGGTGTCTAGAACCCTAGATCAACTTGACCCATTCTTTCCAGGCTTTGCCAGGTTGTCTTTCCTTCTTCATCTCATGATGCACAAAGGCATCTAATGCTATCTTTTTCCACTTCCTGAATCATCCTTGGTCCATCTTCCTTGTTGATCTGTCATCCTCGATCTCCTCATCCAACGTCTTGTTTTTCCACACTTTGCTCCATATTTTCTGTTCTTTTCCTTACTTCAACCCAGTGACAGTCACTGTGTCTCCTATGAAGCTCACTTTTTACCTTTTCTTCCTCGTTCTTCACTTCCTTCCATAACCAAGGGCCAACATTGTTCTTATCTTAGTCTTTTGTTTATATTACATTCTTGGTATTTCTAACCTTTTCATTCACTGTTGTCTTGCCTAGCTAACCCAGCTAGGCTTGTAAGCATCTTTGTTTTTCTCATTTAGGTGATTAAAGAGGCGCAACACATATAAATGCATTTCAACTTATTTTTAGGCAAGGATCTCATGTTGCATTTTTTTAAGCATCAACATGTGCCAGCCAGTTGGTGCGAAGGTCAATACGAACACATCAAAGGGTGTTCTCAAATTTATCAATATTAACTCAATGATATGTACATATTTATTCTTGTATCCTTCTCCACATTCATTCAATTTCAATTGGAGTTCCTTAACATGTTCCAAATAGTCATGATGACCTCTAAAAATTGTTGACCTCTTGACCTAATGAACCCTTGTCAAGAGGTCAAGAGGTCCACTATGATGAAAACATATTTCTCATGAGATGTAGGTCATGATGACCTCTACAACTTCATCCTTCTTTACATCAATGACAAATTTTCTCAAAGCATTAGTTGGATCTGGAATCACAACCTTGGTATACTACCAAAGTCCCTTAATTTTCAATAGAGTTTCCATATCTCGAGCCCATACTAAATAATTTGATATATTCAGAACAATAGGATCGAAATTAGAAAACAGCTTCGATATGTATACAGACTGGTTTTATTTCAATAAGTTCCAATCAGCAAACCACTGACCTAGAGTCGATCACACAAAAGATCTGACTCAACAAGGTTTGTAGATAATAGTTCGAGGTTTTAAACCATCGTCTCTGATACCATGTTGGAGAATGGGGTGGAACACAATATAAAAAAAAAGAAAACAATGTTTCATATATAAGAGGATTTTTTTTTTTTAAGAAGATAGGTGGCATCTAAATACACTATTACAACACTTACGCACAATTCACTATGATTAGAACATCACACTGCATATTGCACATCTCTCTCTACATGATCATATTCAATCTCAAATCTCTTTATTATCAATAATTACCTAAGGGATATTATTTTATAGTCTCAATATCCAACCGATTCCCATGAAATATGGAAGATCTTGTCCACATACAATGAATGACGGTTACAGTTGGTCCCATAAAATATGACTTGGCAAGTCTTCTCATCGGGACTGGACCCAACCGACTATCTGTTCAACTCATAGTTAAATGTAGGTTTGGTCGATCCACCACTTGAATATCTTCGACTGTTGGTTGACTTTCCAACTGACATACATGTCGACTACTAAATCGATTGTGTGCATATGTAGGTTGACCTCTTGACCGAATCAACCCAAAATATGTGTGATGAAACATAAATGTTTGATGTTCCAAAATTAAATTTGATTTTCTTTACCTTGGTAATTACCTGATAGTTGGTCTCTAATATGTACCGCTCTGTCTTTGAGAATCTAGCTATTGATATCCTAGGAAATATAATTTCATCCAAGTCATTTTGGATGAGATAGAGTGCTTTTGCATCATTCTTCTTGCTATCTCTCAGATGATCCTTTTGAGCATTAGTCAAATCTTGTTCGGATGTGTGATTAGTTGGTTTTGTATATCCATGAACCAAAATATCCAAACATCTTGAGAACGTAATAATGTCCTCATCTTGATTGCCAAAACTTCGTAATTTTTTACCGTGAGAACAAGAATTTGTGGCTTTGCAAGACTGCTAGTTGAAGCCATATTTTTCTTAAAAAAGCATTCCTTCTCAAAAATAATAAAGTGAATGATATATAATGAATAATATATATTTGAATGAATAATATATATTTGAATCCTTTGTCGAAATACAAAAAATATATATATTATGAAAAACTATATGATGTCCCTTTAACAAATAACAATATTTTTTAAATATAAAAACAATTTATCCGTATAAACTTGGATTTTAATAGAAACCCAAAAAAAAATAAAGTGGAGGTGTGTATGCCCATAATATTCAAAATATATTTACCATAGGAAATTTAATTTTGAAAGGAAGATTGATTCTTGTAACTAAGGAGAGAACGAGACTGCTTCTCTTAGTTGTGGGAAAACAAAGAAGGTGATGATGGTTGCAAATGTAAGTGACAACTATTCCTTCAGCCTGTTACTTCTATAGTGAAGAAGGCATATCTCTTGGATTTGAAACCCATGACTCAAAATCCTAATTTCTAGTGATGTATCTGTGGCCTCCTCTAGCACTCTACAAGATTCCTCTCTAAACTTATGCTCTGATACTAATTCTAAGGAGGAAGGGGTGAATTTAGAACAACTTTGATTGTATGAACTTATGCATAAACACACCAAAATAGAATACAAGAAAAACTCAAATAGTTGTGGATATACAACTATATTCACTCCATTGCCTCCGTAGAAATATTTAAATACACAAAATTTACTAATAATAGAAAACTGGGAACTCATCTCTTCTAGAGATTTTTTCAAATTATTACACCTAACTAAAACTTTTCTAGAGTCTAAAATTATAACATTCCAAATAATATTTAACACTCCAAAAATAGGTGATAGGAGTAACTATATTCTAACATGTTAGAGTAGTTCAAAAAAATGGAAGGAAGATCTAAAATATGAATGGGAAAACAGGAAAAAATGAATAGGAAAACATAGACAAAGGATGATCGTCATCAACAAATGTTAAGATAGAATGTGTTGAATACATAGTGTTGTATGTAGATGGTGAAATCGGGTTGAACACCAATATTCATAGAGTATATATTTCATACATAATTACTTTTTGTAAATGTGTTGAACCTATACAGAAAATATCTAGCTAGCAAATCACATACACAATTTGTAGAGAAAATATAAAAAAAGAGAAATAGAGGAGAAAGAATGGAAGAATTTTCATTAACCAAACGAAAGAATGATAATTTACACATGATATAATTTGTATAACTCAACTAATGCACACTAGAGGAGAAGAAAATGCACCATATTGGTGGTCCAAAGTGATCTAGACACACACCGACAGTTACAGGAGTAAACTGCCACCTAGTCTAGTCTCTCAAGTAGTTATGGGAGTTAACTTCCACCTACTTTGAGTTAACTAGTCTCTCGGTCTTCATTTAACTGAATGAAACAAAGTGAATTGAGGAGGGGATCAGGGAATCATGAGTGACGTGCTATTCTAGTGATAATCCTAGGGAAAATGTACATTATATGGTGATTATCCCAATTTTGCATGGTGATGATCCCAATGTGGCATCTAGACTCCACTCAATTGATCAAACTGAAGTGTGAATTGAAGAGAATATTTTGTTGGATTACTGAGAAGGGGGGGTGAATCGATAATAGAGAAACTTAATACTTTTTCATCATAAAATGAAAGTGTTATATAAATGTAGCATTATCATTCAATAGTTTCAAAGTAAATAAACAATGAACAAATGAGCAATCACACACATATACAGTACACCAGTGTTTTACATGGAAACCCAAAGAAGGAGAAAACCACGAAATGTATTTTCTTATATGTATTTAAGAATTACATTCATTGGAAGCACCAACTTCCTTTGTTTTCCAGCCGCAACTAGAAGGAGGCTCCAACCCCCTAGTTTCTCAGGCTGCAACCTGAGGGAAGCTCCAACTCCCCAATTCTCTGTATATAACTAGATGGAGGCTACAACCCCCTATGTTCTCCAGCTACAACCAGAAGATGGATACAATGACCTATCCTTGCCCCATCCAACCGCCCTGAAATATAAGTAGAAAGATGGAACCACCATCACATTATCATTGTTAGATATACTGTTGTAAACTTGTACCAATCCACCTGCACCAAACAACCTGTATCAATAACCTGAACCATGCATCAACCATGCATCAACTTGTACCTCAACCTGTAATCAACATGTACCATAAACAAGGTCATCAACCATGTACCAACCTGTACCATAAACAAGTGCATCAACCATGCACTAACCTATACTTCAACATGTACAATGAACAAGTGCATCAACCATGCACCAAACCTGTACAAATAACCTGTCACAACAACCTGTGCAAACAACCTGTCTCATCAATCTTATCAACCAAATCAGATCTCACCAAGATCAATCACCAACAAAACTCTCCAATATGTGCATCAACCAAGCATACCACAACAACTCATAATCATCAACAAGATCAATATGTTATTCTAATAATATACCAATACAAGTATACTACATCATCCATAAACCATGTGTCAACAATACTACGAGCAAGTTCCCCCAACCACATACCAATCATGTATCAACTACTCATCAACTATGACTCATGAAGATGTACCAACATCATCAATTACACACCTCATATATGTGTCATCTCATCAAATACTTGTTTCAACCATGTACCCAACATGTACCTCAACCAAAATCCCTCATCAATTTCATCATCCAAATTTGATCTCATCACATATACCTCAAACACTATAGCATAAGTATGTACCTCAAACCATGTTCTAGAACCTTACTATTATACAACCTCTATCTATACCAATAACTTCAACAACATACCTCAACGAAAATCCCTCAAACATGAACCAATACTAAACTTCGGTAGATCTTCCTTAGATCAAATCTACAACAAGACATAAACTCCCAAGAGGGAATCCAACATATTTACAAGGAAAAACCTCAACTTGATTCATAAATTCAACACTACACATATTAGAACAATACATTTTTTTATTCTTGTAGCGTTCTGTTGCTGCAGTTTTGTTGCCACGAATCCACTGCCCCGACTTTTCTGCCTCACTTTTCTTGTTGCAATTTTTCTACTGCACTTTTTATTCCATAGTTTTCTTGCCGCACTTTTTCTGCCACACTTTCTGTACTGCAATTTTTCTGTCACACTTTTTCCACTGCAATTTTTCTGCCACACTTTTTCTTTCACAGTTTTCATGTCGTACTTTTTCTGCCGCACTTTTTCTACTGCAATTTTTCTCTATCAATAATACATGCCCAAATAACCTTTCACAAAAATAGATATTCAATGATAGTCAAGTGTGATTTGAATGAGATACCCTTTCCTGTTATTTATACTTTTGTGTAGCTTTATCAAGGGGTTACCTTCTAACCATCTTAACCCACTTTTCATAATTTAGGGTTAACCCAATTATAACCACTTCTTCACTTAGCTTAACCACTTTCCATAATTAGTAAGTTATCCATTAACTTTATTATTTGAATAATTTATTTTGCATCCTCTTTGACTTATAGTACACTCATCACTTAAATTTATTATTTAAATAATTTCTTCTTTTCAAACACTTTGACTACTTTGACCT
>CBVK0100300196.1:0-13221 GCA_900067695.1 Picea abies
ATATATATATATATATATATATATATATATATATATATAATTTCCCTTTAACAAAAAAACAAATTTTGTTGAGTCTTGTTGAATTTAAATCCTAAGGCTAAGTTGGACATGAGAACAAAAAAAAATATTCTGCAATTAAAAAAGGGATGAGACAAATCAAACATGAAAGAATTAATTTAAAAATTTAATGGAGAATTAAATTATTTAAAAGATTAATTGTTGGCTAAGTACAAAATTTCTAATTTATAATTTAGACCAAAAAGAGAAAACTAAAAGGATTGGGTGCACTTGTTTGTTGATCTGTAACGAAAGAAGCCATTAATTTAAAAGTTTGGGTTTTTCCCTTCACTATCGTTGCGTCCTGCTTACCCTCTATGATTTAGTAGTTACCTCTTGTTCGCTCATCTTGCGAAACCCATTTTATGTCTCTACGCCCTTCCTGTTTTCGCTAGATATTTAGCTTGCGTTTGAATGTTTTTTTCTCACTGCGTTTCTCTTATCTCGAATTTTCTGGTTTCAGTGTTTTCGGTTTTGATTTCAATTGAACCTCTCCACAGAAATTGTGTGTGTTGCCCTGCTTTATTTATTGGGTTTTTTTTTTCTGCGCGTTGGGAGAGGAACAAATTTTCGGCTTGTCTTCTCCTTTAAAAACAAAGTTGGGAGAGGAACAAATTTTCGGCTTGTCTTCTCCTTTAAAAACAAAAACGCAACATTTCCATAATAGAACCTATGATCTCTTGTGGTCCTCTATTAGCCTGCGGTTTATAATGACCATAGTCTTGACTCGAAAGTAATCTGTGATGTGGTATGTGTTAAGCCTACGTGGCAAGTTGTATGCCAGGATAGAGGGTCCGACCACTGTGTCTTGGTGGCTTTCGTACCCTAACCCTCGAAATCCATGCGCTCCTCATGCACTTGGATCTCCAGTTTTACATCCATATGATGTTTCACCACGCCCTTATATTATCTTTCCAGGCGATCTTACTGGAAATGCTTCCACTGCATTTCTTTTAAGTTTCACTCAAAAGCTATTTCAGAACCCTCATAAAATCTCCTCAATGTTGACCCTTTTTCATTAGTTCCTCCTTGATCTCTACCTGTGGCTTGTACCTCTGCGTTTCCTTGCCGAGATATTGTTCTGTGCGTTCCCCTTGGACTCCTCCCTTGGTCGTGGCTTGGCTCTTGGTCGCTGAGCTTGGGTTTCCAGCCTTGGCGTAGTTGGAATTAACTCGTTACATGCCACGAATTGGCTTGGCTCCTGGGCATATATACTGCAGAATTGCAGACGATGATCCTCACTTGCAATCCTCCACGAATTATGCACAGACTATGCTCCCTCATGGGATATCCCTTAGTGCCTTGTGTATTGTTTTTTCCTCATGACTTGGCTTTTGACGCAACCTTCCCTTCCCGTCGCGCTGAGCCTTAGATAGCGCCCAAAGCATTTTGCGCGTGCATCCCTTCTATGTTTTACACTCAGACTTACCCTAGCGCCTCAGAGATTCTCCTGGAGCGATTTTGTCACCGCAACCCTTTCATCTATGCGTCCCTAAACCTCAACAACTGGAGTATATGCATGCGATCCTTCTCTGCGTTTCGACCATTGTCCCTCTGCACTTTTCAGTTGTCTCTCGGCGGATTTGGTGGCTGGGCGAATCGCGGAATTGACACTTCGACTTCTATTTTCGTGGAATTTTATTCCAACTGACTTTATTTCCTTTGCAACTATAGAAATCCAATTAGAATGTCACAGAACATAACCAAGTGAATGATATTCAGTTTAATTCTAATTCACTGCAATTATAATTTGAATTACCGGGTCAGAAGCCATTTATAACTCTGAGTATAACTCTGTTGGAATTTCAGTACAGTTAATTAATTCAGTTTATTTCCTTTCAGAAAAACTTATATATTCCAGTTAACTTCTAATTCTGGATACAATTATATCATAGAATCTAATGTAGTCACCTTGACCTTAGTAGCAATATAATTGAGTACTTATTTTGATTCACGAGGTTAATTCAGACTTCATTTTGATTCGGCTATTGTAAGGGTGTTAGAATGGACACAGTATCCTCCTTTAAATTCTTAAATTTTAGTTTGATATTCCAATAGGATATCATGGCTGCCACAAATTTTAGCTTGATATTTCAATAGGATATCATGGCTGCCATAGAATCATTGGGATTCCCACGAAATTATCTAGGTGGCAACGAACTCTTTTTGAAAGCCATCAGATTGTTCTGCTGCAACGAGTTCTTTAAGAATGTCCCAATTTATGTGGCAGAAATTTTCATTCGAATGTCAATTCCTTTTTCTAAAAGAACCTTTATAATGTCCATTATCTTCCCCCAAAAATTGAACACATAACTAGACCTTTTTTAAAGTCAACCAAAAAACAAAGCATATCATTTCATTATCTAGACATTCCTATGAAATAAACCTAAGAGTAATTAAGTAGTTCATCATTGAATGATAGTTTCTAAAACCAACATCGCCTTTAACTCTCTTTTCATATGTTTATAACCATAAGTTGATGAGTTGATGTTATTTTTTTTATAGTAATTCCATAAAACTTGGCTAAAAATATATCTAATGAGGATGGTGTTGTAATTTGAAGTGTAATTTTTACCATCACTTTTAAAAATAGTAACAATGAGGTTGTTAGTGCGGTTTTTGGGTACCATGTTAAATGCTAAATTCAAAATCTTATAAATGTGAGGGATAAGAAATGTGAGGGATAAGAATAGAACTTCCATTTTTATAATTTCGTCCTAATTTCTTTGAATGTATTTATAATTCCCTTTTTCTAGGTGTTTAATCCCAATTTCAATATCATCCAAATAAAAAAAAAACATATTTATCTGTAATAAGTTTTGAAAGTTCCCTAAAATATTAAGTGTTCACAAAAATTTAAGATATGAATTACAATGAAACGTAGAGAACGTTTTGTTATTTTTGGTCTCAAAAGAATTTAGGTTCTAATTTATAAAGGACAAACTCAATTTATTGCTTTATATTTACAAAGTGCATTTTTAAATTTCATTAACACTTTATAATTATTATTTTTCCATGAAAAAGCAAAACATTAAATTTAATATTTTAGAGTACAAAGGAGAATGCGCATTTATGTTTCATTCTCAACACATTCAAGACCAAAGCTACCTATTGTCCGCTACCCAAAACAAAAATATTCTAGTTGTCGCAAATGGAATGATAGTTTTTAAACGTTTAGACTTCTCTACTTGCGCGCGTTGAAGGTTCACTAGGATTGGTTGTTGATTATTTATTTTTGCACCATGAAATTAAATAATGAATTCATTTGTGCCATGAAATGATGTGAAGTATGTTGAATTGAGTTTACAGAGTCTCTTGCGCCATGAATTGAATGCGTGTATGATTGGTTGTGCAATTACATTACTTGCACCATGTAGATAGAATGATTGATTTAATATATGTTCTAACGTGCCAATAAATATTGATGATGTTTGATTGATTTAGAACTACACTACTAATGTGTCATTAATTAATGTTGATGTATGATTGATGACTGTTATGACTACCCTTTATCCATGGTGAATAGATGTTAGAATTGATGGATTGATGAAATAGTTGATAGTGATGTTGTTGTTTAGCTTACTCGGCTTGGATTGATTGTGTCAGGGGGATGTATACACCTCCTTGTTCCTTGGAACAGTCACCATCCTTGAGACTTTAAATGGTCAAAATCGATGGGAACCTAGGCTTGAGTGTTTCTTATGTGTCCTCTAGGTCCTAACCATTGTAGGATAGGATTGGCAGATAGTAATTTATATCATTTATCTAAGTAATGTTCATTTTTTCTACACGCTTCATGTTGTTCTTATGATATGCTTTTATGTTATGTTTCACATGAAATTCCTTCATTATGATATCGTTGAGTTATGTTGCCATGATTTCATTAATGACATTATTTTCCTTATCCAAAAAAAATAAAATTGTTGTTTTGTGTTGTAACGGTCAGGGGGTCGTTACAAATAATAGTTGTAAGATCCTTGGTTAACATTTAAGTCACATAATTGCTTGGTTTAACTAGTGAATTGATGCTTTTTATGAATACAAAAATAATATAGATCATTGAAAGAACTATGTAAAAGTGTTATTACATGAATATTTCAAATGGAGATTAAATATAGTAACAAGTTGAATGGGTGAATATAGTTCTAATCTACGATCTTGTTCCTGAATTAATTTATTAAGAAAATATTTGTTTTTTCTTTATTTGAAATAAATGTAGCATGGTTATCCTAATACTACATATATTTCTCTTACATCTCATAATTTTACAAATCCCATATTGGTAATTTAATGTAGAAGATTTTAATCCATTAAACTAATAGAAATGTTTGGCATCATTGTAGGGGAGATGCTAAAGGGATTAGAGATTTGATATTTTTTTTCTTTAATTATTTAATTATTTCATATTTATCTTATTTTTTCTACATATGATTTTTGTTGCACCAACATTTATGACTTGGAGGAGGAGAAACTGTAAGATGCAAAGACGACGTCACTTTAGAATTTATGTAGTGTAATAGCCTGATACATTCAATTTAGTGACTTTCTCTAAGACCTCTTCATGTTTGCACAATGTGTTTCCTTGATTAACTTATGTCAATGATAACATGGTGATAGTAGGGTCTTATTAGCATGAGGTATTCGAGACGTGAGTGTGTTTTGTTTTTGTGGATTTAATTCAAAAAGTAGAAAAGTTTCAATTATTTTTGGGTGTCGTAAGAACCCCCGTAAACTAATCCATTGGTAAGAATGAGCTCTAGAATAGTAGGAAAAACTGAATATGCTAAATGTTTTTTTGAGTAAACAAGGAAATTCCGATCCAAGAAATATCTCAAATCCTAAAAGCAATTCGAAACATATCTACATCTACATCTTAAGAGGAACAAGGATCTACATCTAAAGAAGCGATAGAAGCGAAAAGGATCCATGAGAAACTTCCACAAGAGGAATATCTAGAAGTTTTTTCTATTAATCTTGATAAGCACCCGAAGGAGAAAAAAGAGCCGTGGGAAACATTTTATGGAAACTAGACACTAGAACTAGAGATTGAAGAATTTCTTGCATGCTTATCATCATATCCCTTGTGCATCCAGGAGTATGATGGGAATATTTCAAAAGAATCTTTTTATATGACAAAGGGAGACATGCAACCCATTTCCAATACAAAATAAAGCCAAAGCAAAAGTGACTAGATTAAAACATGGTTCCAGAAAATTAGTAGTAAAAAACATTCCTCCATTATTCAAAATTTCTTGGCATAGTATCAATCAAAGAAGCTAGTTTCTCATATCCTGGCATCTATAAAGGTACTTTTTTTGAATTGTGATATGAGTCTAGTTGAGATCCTATTACACATATGGATGCATTGGAAATATTCTTAC
Source organism: Picea abies (assembly GCA_900067695.1). Taxonomy (NCBI): domain Eukaryota; kingdom Viridiplantae; phylum Streptophyta; class Pinopsida; order Pinales; family Pinaceae; genus Picea; species Picea abies. The sequence goes on from CBVK0100300196.1 coordinate 5,439, forward strand.
TCTTGAGAGAAAGTTTCATTTTCAAGTAGAGTAGGATAAGGTAGAAGAATAAATAAATAAATAAAATAGTAAAGATAAAAATAATTCCAACTATGAAAACCATGATTCTGGCAAAGTTGGACATGAATGTTTCTTGAAAACCGGGTTTCTTGTAGGAAAGATTCACAATAAAGTTTTTCATATAGTTTTTTGTTCAATTCTTTCACTTATGGTTCTTCAAATTATTTTGTTCGATGCTAGATTTGGGTGATGTGGGATTCCCTGAGGCCATCCTTCCAATAGATATTTTACCATAGACCTTAGTTCCTTATCTAGGATCACTATCAAAGATTTTATAATGTCTTGGAGATTGCATACATCAATGGCAAGTTTCCTCGCTGACAGTAGGGGGAATACATTAATATCTTATGACTATGATATTGTGCATGTGACTTGACTTCAACACCTCTATTTGTACATGTCAGAATGAACTAGGGTGCCTTGACACTCATTGTCTTCAGTAGTGAGTTTTCTTGCATTGATTAACATATACATTAATGATCAGTAGTCCAATGAACCATTTTCATGTTTGACCTCAGCACATTCATTCACATGGAAAAGATTGTATCACAATGGTTGAAAATATATTGAAGACTATATGGTTTAATGCTCCGGTTCAATTCAAAAATTGATTCTCAGATATTTCATTAACATTCTATAGAATTTAGTACTAAAAATTCAGTTTCAAAAATAAAGAGGTACGCAGGATTCATTTTCAGAGCTCACTTTCTGCAACAGGAATACAATAATGTGATTTGGATTCTAGTGAGGTATATTTTATTTAAGAAATGCATCTTTAGGTTCATTTTCATTTTTGTCTATGGTATGGATTTCTCATAATGAATGGATTTCTGGTAATAATTTGGTTATTGTAGTTCAAGTATCACCAAAATTCTTGCATCAACATTCAACACAAGTATTCATGTTTTAGCAATAGACTAAAATTCCTCAGTCACCAAAGAAAAAGTACAAGTTTGTTCATTCCAATATTCAACATAAATGGTAGCATAAATAACATGTACAGAGTTCAGTTTCAGATCCTATCCATGTTCTTGCATAAAAGAAGAAGAACTTCAAATCATTGCTTCATAGTTTTCATAATTTCTAGTATCTTACCATTGTTTTCACAATGATCATTTTTTATCGGAATACTCAACATTATAGTTCTATCTCCTTCAGACAATATTAAACATGCTCTTTTTTACCTAAGCATCCAATTGCCTCGTACTCATATTCTTCTCATCATTTTTCAGATCATCATGAAAAATTAGGTAAGCAATTTATATTTCTATATATTCATCTAACTTGGGGATTCATACACATTAAACTTTTGAAGAAATTTGCCCTCATTCCTTCATACCTTACTTCCTTATCCCTTTCTTATTCCATTTTCAATTTTTTCCATCCATTATTATTCCTTTTCCTTTGACATTGTTAAACTTTGGGGAAGCTTAAGGTTAAAACTAACCTTTTACACTTAATTTTTGCATGATACAAATATATGTTGGATTCCATAATAAAATCATCATTCCAATACTCTTTGTCGTTCATCTAAAATAAATCATTGTGAGCATGAAAATATCCATTACTACTTAGTTAGAATGTAGATCATTAAACCATGTTCACTCTTGCCTTGCAAAAATAAAATAAAAAAATTGAAAAAGGAAAGAGGAAATCATATCATATAGGGGATTGAGGATTATAAGTACACCTCATAATCTGAGAAACATTCATCTTATCTTTCTGGCATGATTACATGCAAAAACTTGAGTATGGGGAGTTGAGCCTCAATTTTGACATGTTTACAATGACCATTTAGCCTACTATCACTTAATTTACCCTTCTCCTTTTCTCATTTATCATTCACAATACCACATATTGCCCATTTTATAAATCCTTCATTTCTTACAAGCTTCATAATTCAATTAATTATTATTTTTAACTCATTCTCCATGTTTTGATGTTTACATAGAATATATTTTGTATTTTCCCAACTACTTTCCAAAGTTCATCATGTTTTGATGTTTACATAGAATATATTTTGTGTTTTCTTAACTACGTTCCAAAGTTCATCTATTTCTATAGAAGATTTCCTATTTTTTTACTATAATAACAAACATTCAAGCATTTTAGTGTTCCAAAATTTTATTTATGCCTCAACAATAGGGTTTCTTTCAAACAAATATTGTAGAGGACAGTTGCACATTATTAGAGCTTACTGTTCAAAATTCACAATATGATGATTTCCATATCAAGATAGTACTGACAGTTTTTTTTTTCAAAATGTTTACAGTAATTACAAAGTTTTTCTACAGCTACAAAAATTACCCTATAAAGTACTATTAGCAATTTGAAAGATCCATATCAACCATCAGTAATTCTAGATTTTATAGTCAGTAGCAATCCTTTGTTCAGTAGTTAGAAATCAACATTAATAGAAAAAGTTCTTGTTTCAGAGTCAATATTTGGACCAAAATTCCTTATCTAGTTTAAAAAAAAAATATCTAAAGCATTGTTACATATTCTATAGCAACGATTAATCTTTTAGCAAACAATTTCCAGCAACAACTTTTGCATGCCATTTTCCAGCAGATGAGAACGAATTAAGAAATTCTAAAACATGGGTTTTGTGCAGAATATATAACCATTTGATTAAATAGAAGAAATGATTCTCAACAAATGCACAATAAGTGACATACAAGCATGTTTTCAAAGAATAATTTTATGTCATTTCCAAAAATTTTGTAGCTACTTTTTTCAAAATTATTCATTGATTCACATTGTTGCGCATAGTATGGACAAAATAAAACATATGAGTTTTGTTAATATGGGCATAAATATGGTTTCATGTTGTTTACATTGGTTCTAAACTCATTAAATGTAGCAGCACCCTACGCTCAAAGTTCTGGTCAATACTTTCTATGTGCATGAATTCCAGTTCAATTCTTTGGTTGTATGCCTTAGATTGTTGGCTCCACATCATCCATTGATCATTCATCAACCAATGCAACTTGTTGCCTTTCCATATTTCAAAAATAAGGAGGGAATGCCAAAAATTAAACATGACAACTTGTTTCAAGGGACGAATATTCCTGTAGCAGACTTTATATTCCTGTAACACATGTTCTTGTAGCAGTCAAGATTCCATATTTTCTTGCATTATATATTTCCTACAGTTTGAAATATTATTCATACAATAAGAAACAGATAATTGACTGTGTGATGAATACTAGGAGGCTATCATAGTCCATGAAATTCTCGATAAAGAATAGTGGTATCCTTAATTGATGATTTTGGATGTCCTAAATCTGATTCAATTTATGAAAATCTTGATTCCATTGATTTTAAATTAATGAAGAAGGAAGATTAGAAAGTTGAAGAAAAATATCAAAGAATTAATGGTTTTGTATCGACATATTACAACAAAAACTGAGTCTCTCAAGCCTTAAACTGATAGGTTCCAAAGGAAAATTGAACATCTAGAGTCCAAAAATCATAAGCTACTCAAGATGGTTAGGAGATGGTACAAGAAAGCTCAAAATCTTAAATTACAGAAACGAAGGCTACAAATCAATTTCAAAAGATTCCAATCTGGGCCTCAAACACTTGTCACTTCCAATTCCAACTTGAATGTCCTCATTCCAAGTGGCTACTCATGCATGATTTAGTTTCTTTTGCACAATTTTTTGGGCAGATAAATGGAACAGTTTTGAAATTAGGTTTGATAAGTACATACGATTTACATGAGGACATGCAAATCCTGAGGTGTGGGGGGGAGATGTAGGGTATCATTTTTTATGCCTCTAGTGATGTCATTAACGTCTTATTTTGATGATACAGTCCACAATTTCCTTATTTTTCCAACCCTTTTGATTCATTACTTGTCGTTTTTTTCACAATATGCTATTGTGGGTTCATGAATGTGGCAGTTCCAGTTGCAAGCTCGATGATTATGATATTGGCGTTGTTCTAGGGACAATTTGGGCATCTGGGTTTTGTAGGGAGATGCACCCATATGGTTTTATGATGTTCAGATCACACGCGCGTAGAACACAGCCAACTCCAACTCATGGTCAACGTCCCAATAAAATGCATGTCCATTAGAAGTGGCCAACCAAGCAATTGATCCAATTTGTAACCAAATCGATTTGCATATCATGCTATTAGATGATTCTGGTAGATCCAATGTTATCCCTCTAACACAACTGAATAATTTCTGCAAAAAATCATGGTCAAAATCATGGATTCCAAGAAGGAGGTGCACTCAAACAACCACTATGATTTGGGGAAATCCAATTGAGCAATTTTAACAACAAAATGCCTAACTTTTGTTCTATAAAATGAGAAATTATTAGTTGTACATAGATCCAAAAAAAATAGGGTATTATGCTTAACATATGGGAAAATCCCCTTTGTAATAAATCTCTCTCTCTATATATGTGTAGTGCGATTCAGAAAAATATTGTAATCCATATTCTATAAATTCTTGAGCATTTTGAAGGTTGAAATAAAGAACTTTGTCGCTACATTTTGTAACTTAGTTTTGTAGTTTTTCTCAATAGTGCTATCCAATTGGGAGTTCCCCTCATTTTGGTATGCACTTCCTAATTAGTTTATTTATATAGTTGCATATAACTTTTCATTCCACAAATTTAATCACATTGTTAGTTTATAGATACAAGTTATTTTTTCAATTATTCCTTATTGCATTCATGAATTATTACTTAATTTGCTTATTCTTTTAATTTATTATTCACGCTCTTTATTTTTTGAATGGATAAAATTAGCTACTAGAAGTCGTGGTGTGGTGTGAAGTTTGTGGTGGTTACCAAAATCCGAAACAACAATTGTTACATGAATTTTAAAATACAAATATGTTATGGGACAAGGAATAATAGTTGTAAGATCCTTGCTATAAATATATACCGCATGATTTTTTTGTTTAACTAGGGAATTGGTTTTTTTACATATACAATAATAATATAGATTATTGAAAGAGCTATGCAAAAGAGTTGTTACAAGAATATTTCAAATGGAGATAAAAGATGGTAACAGGTTGAATGGGTTGATAGAGTTCTATGAATTAGAGTGTTTTTTTATTTGATGTTGATGAATGATTTTGATGATGATGATGATTATGCTAAAAATTATGTTATTCATTAGGGAAATTAAAACTAATAAACTGAATATCTAAAACAAAATATTAAAAGAGTAATTAGGAACACTGGGTAGAAAAAAAGGTCATAGTAGTCAGTTATAGAAATAGACTATGTGTCAAGAGGAGGGTTTCTTTCATCAAGGGTCAGATCTCTTCATTTGGTTATGATATTATAATTTCCCTAGATGGGTTCCCATCTATCCTTTCCCTATGTGGGTTTCACATGACATTTTTATTTAGATATAACAATAGAAATGACAGGAAACTTGTAAAAATAAGGCATTTTTAGAACATTGGGAAAATATTATCTTTGATGTCACTCCTAACATTCTTGAATAACACAACCAAAATTTTTCCAAGGGTCGCTAGGATCAAAACCTTGAGAGTGAGCCAAGTGGGTTACAATGTTGGGACTTGATTTTACATATCCTATTTATCCTCTTAAATCAATTACTATCTCGATGACAATCCAGTGATAGCCACTAACCATGACTATATTCATTGAAGCTATTGGGTTGGATCTATCTCCATATGAAAACTAGGTCTCTGACCTTGTAGGATAATTTTAAGGAAGAGATTGTCTAGAATGAGGATTTAAATTATTTCCATGATTGGTCTCACCATATTGGGTTGGAACTAATCCCCTATGATTGGTTTATTCTTCCATTCGCTTGGTTGAAATTCATTCAAATCACCAAAAAAAATCATTTTTTCATGAAGGTTGGTTCATTGAAGGGTTTCCCTTTAAAAATAACTACTAACAATCACAAAAGTAGCAGGAAACTAGGGTACCTACATAATAAAAATATTTAAGGGACGATTGAGAGAATAGAAGGTGGAAAACAAAGCTCTGTCAATGTGGGTTGATGTTGATTTATTCATAGGAAAATTGATGCATTAAACATGGTATGGTTGACAAATAATGAAAAATATAGATAGACTAATATAAATCAGATAGAACAACAATGTTTCCACTTTCTTATTGGAAAAGTTAATGGGAGCATTTCCAATGAGATAATAACAATATTTATTGATATCCAAGTTTCATATCTAATATGGATGGTTTTCCAAGTGTGATCTGTAATATGCATGATTTCCAAGTGTCATAACTAGTATTCATGCTTGTCAAGTGTAATCATTAATGTGTATGATTTCCAAGTGGCCTTGTTAACATGCATGTTTTCAAAGTGTGATATTACACTTTACAAGTGTCTTTTTAATTTCCACACCAATATAAAATTTGTCACAATGTCAATTTAACAAGTGTCAAGTGTCATACATTTAAAAGTGTCACAATGTTGTCACATCAATTATAAAAAGTGGCATATAAGGATTTAAACATAAGTATTGATAATGTTTAAGGATAAACAAGGATATAGGGTTACCTTCATCCTTGTTAACTCCTATATTATGGATTAGGTCAACTCAATTCATACTTATCATTCTTATACATATTAATTTTTGGTCATTTTTGGGTTTCACATACCCTCCTAGGAGAATTGTCGACTCAAAACCACTTCATATTTACATGCATGTTTTCACAAAATATTATGTGTATAGTCTAGGGACACCTATCATGTGATAGTGTATGTGTGGGAGATAAGGTTACTACATGAAACTAACATGCATTAATGTTATAAATATCAATATAAAATTATATGACCTTACTAGCACCATAGTGTACAGAACACATAACACATACTTGTGTCATACAATTGTCTTAGGTTGATGTAAAATTGGTTTATAATATTGTTTTTCATTGATATCAACCCTTGGAGAGTGATATTGTATATTGATGTCAACCCTTAGTGATTGATGTCAACCCTTGGGGAAGTCCGGTAGCGAATTCTGGTAGCACAAAGGCATGGGTAAGGGACCCGAGTCTGGTCGAGGTATACAGGCATTAAGATAATTGAATTTATAGATAAGACTATTCTAGATGGATAGTATATGTGATTCCATTTTCGACGATATGTGGAACGTCACATAAATCCTCACATTTAGAGAGTTATGACCATATGAAGTTGGAGAACCCTCATGAGTTATCTAGAAGCTCTTAGAATGTCAAAGAAGTCAATTATTCTAGAAGCTCCTAGAATAAGTTTAATAGTCAAATTGAGGTAACTAGGATTTAATCATGGGTATAGTTGTTGCATTAATAAAATAATTTAAAATAAATTAGTTGCAACAAGAAGTTGTGAGTTTGGTATTTATGGTAAAGAAGTTGTGATGAGAAGATTGAATAGTCAAAGTGTTTGACCAAGAAATAAATTAAATAATAAATTTAACACACCCACGATGGGGCATAAACATTTTTTATTTTCTTGAAGGATAGATTCTCCCTCCATGGTTTCTAGTTTGGATGGTTGGGGAACCAGTCCAACCTCTCGGTCAAGGATCTTTGATTCTGGAGCCAAACGACTCTTTGAGACCTTGATGGTCTCATTCTTTAATTAGATGCAGACCCTTTCAACTTCCTGGTGCAGGTCTAAAGTACATGTGACCCTCCTCTTCGCGCCTGTGAAATCTCAGAGTCTGGGCGCTAGCTCCTTTTCTAATAAGCCCCTTCCTTGATATGACCTTGGG
>CBVK0100300197.1:0-13220 GCA_900067695.1 Picea abies
AAAGGTTTTGTTACTGGCCTCAGATGAAAGCAATTGTAACTAAATATGTAAAGGGGTGTGTGATGTGTTCTACCTGTAATCCCACTAATAGGAAATTGGGGCGATACTCACTACTTCCTATTCCATCCCATCCATGGGAGAGTATCCACATGGATTTTGTAGGGGTTTACCAATGTAGAAAAGGGGTCATGAGTATTTGTATGTAGTAGTGAATAGGTTTAGAAAGATGTGTATCTTGATGCCATGTAAAAAACAGATCACTATTGAGCATACTGCTAATCTCTTCTTTCAATATGTTTAGGTTCACTTTGGATTACCCACATCCATTATCTCGGATCAAGATACTTGATTCCTTGGAGATTTTTGGACAAACTTGTGGAGAATGATGGACACCAAGTTGAAGAGGAGCATTTTTTTTCATCCACATACCGATGGAGAGACAAAGGTTGTTAACCTAACATTGGTACTTTTGCTTCAAGGCTACTACAACAAGCATCCCAACATTCTTACAATTGATCCTTACATTCCTCCACTCATTGTTCGCCATTCGAGACATGTTTTGGATATTTACTTAAGGTCCTTTGGACTTTATGTATGGGAGATATGTTGATTCAAATGAATAAATAAATGAAGAAAAGGCCTGCAAGTTCATTTAAAGGATCCAACAAGTACACCAAGAAGTCAGGGAACAGTTGGAGAGGATTCAAGAAAGGTATAAATCTCGACATGACAAACACTGGGTTGCTCATCAATTCCAGTTTGGAGACCAAGTATGGCTTCACATCAACAAGGAGCGATTGAAGGGTGAAGGCAAGAAACTCAAACCTATCCAATATGGACCCTTTACTATTTTGGAGAAAAGAGGTACCAATGCTTTTCGTTTATATCTTCCACCATATATGTAGATTTACTCAATTGTAAATGTGGAAAACTTGAAACTTTTTTAGCCTCCCATAATCATGGATTAGGGTGAGGAAGTTTCAAAACCTTTAGTTGATGAGCTTTATCCTGAGTACTTGGACGAGTTGAAGGAAGATATCATCCTAGATATAAGGGCGATGACTTCATGTAGGGGTGATGTTGATTATCTTCAAATGGTCTTAAAGGGAACACATCCAAGAAAAGAAAAGTGGATTGAGAAGGACAAGGAGAGGGAACTCTTCCCTCACTTATCGGTTGATTGATGAAAGATTTTGGTGGTCCAAAAAGATCGCAGTGGGAAGGCATGATCCAAAAAGGATCCATAGAAGTCTAATGATAACTCAAAATTTGCAGAAGCACCTCAGGAAGCTCAGAATGGCCTCAACAAACAGAGAAAGGGAAAAAAATCAAAGTCCTCAAAACTCAATGAAATTAGCATCATCGCAAAGAGAACGTCATAAGATTTCCAACAACATAAATGACTAGTCAAATAGAGTTATTGATCAAAATATATTTGCAGTCAAAGTTTTGGTCAACCTAGTCAAGTCAATAGGGATGAGTCAACATCTGTACTGTTGACATCAACATCAGTACAAATGATGTCAGCATCCATATAGGGTATGTGTCATACGTAGAGGGTGAAATGTGTCATGATGATGTCATAATGATGACATTGAAACACTAGAGGCTTCCACGTGTCACTCATTTTTGGAATTTTTTGATCAGTCCATAGACCAATTGGAAATTCCCACGTGGAAATATATATGACCATGTGGCAGAACGTACAACCACCTGGTAGGATGACATGGCAGAGGTGACATGGAATAACCATGCAATGTGGTGATGTGGCCCAAGGAAATACTGCCACGTGGCAACATGCAAATGCACAAAGATGCCCAATAACTGAATTTCAAAAAAATGGGCAATGTTAGCTGGCGCCAACCCCCAATCCACCACATTTTCTAGTAATCCCACCATATTTGGTCAGTTGGAACCATATGGCCACAATAATTAACACCATCGCTAGACTTAGTGAAGGATCCCATGCAACAATGTAACAACATAGCCAACGGGGTACTAAAACAAGAGTCCACAAGTTTGACCTCGGGATCTCCCCTAACCTCTTCGACTTTTCCATGTCCACCCAACCAATTGGGATAGGGTGTGAAGTGGTATAGTCCACCCGCAATTTTACTTAATTTTTGAAATCCACTAGTGCATGGGGGGTCAGTCTAGGGAATGCGACCATACAAATGGAGGCACAGAAACCGAGACATAATTTCTCTTGCACCTGAAAGTGCCAGACTTAGATCAAGGCTCAAAGACAATCATTTTTTGGTAATTCAATGCAACTAATTCAATGGTGTTGTTTTTTTTTTGACATGATCAAAGCTTCTACAACTTAACTCCAGAATGAGGTATACTTATGTATTTTTCCAAATTCTTTTGCTGAGTTAATAAAAAGGCCTACTCATTTGAGAGCAGGGTTCAGAGACATAGTCCACCAGGGACAAACTCTGTTATCAAGTCTTTTGTGTTCAGATATGATGCATATGTCTCTTCATTGTTGATTTTTTTCTTCTTTATGGTGCACTTCATTTTATGATCATTTAATACAATTATTTAATGAGTCACATCGATGAAAATATCCCAGATCACACATCGACTTCAAGAGTAACCCAGTCAGAATAGGTTGATCAATAGTTGAAAAAAAATATCTAGAGGTAGATTTAATCTTCAACATCAAAGGAAAAAGTATGGGGATTTGGTTATCCTCAACAACTAAAACAAAATCTAGGGGAAATTTTGATTCCCCACAGTAGATAATAAATACAAGGGACAAATTTAGATGTTCAACAATGAAGAAAAATTCCCATGTGTCTCTGAATTCTCCCAAGTAAGTATAAGTTCATCCAGGAAGTAAATAAAAGACCTAAGACTCTGTAAATTCACCTAGATAAGTATAAATTCTCCCATGTATGCTTAAATTCTCCCAGACAAGTTTAAATTCTCCCAGGCAATGGGAGAACGCTTTTGACGAGTGTTACATGCTAAAAAAAAATTCAACAGAGTATGTGTACATATTCATAACTCAAAACCAAATTTCCAAAACATAGATTGCATTAAATCATAGATTCTGTTAGCGCTCAAAAGCGCACCATAAAATTTTTCACTCTCCTCATCAACTATTGTCCAGATATTTGGTTCTTTTGTTTTTTCTAGTAAAAATTTCATATGCCAAACCTTTATCTTGCTATCCTCTTTCCTTTTTGTTTCTTACGAGTCTCTTAAGGTTTCCACTTCTTCTTGAATTGATTTGAAATACATCTAGGACGATGATTTAGTTCTTATCATTTCATGCTTATCATAAATCTAGGTTCAACTTTGAGCCCTTTGCTTTCATTTGAAATAACAAAATTGGTCTTTGCTTTAACCTCTTGAGTCTAGGATTTCATTACCTATATTGGCAAAAAAAAATGGTTTTGACCTAGATTCACTAAGAAGAGATTTGGGAAGCATTTTACATTTTTTGGAAACAAAATCTCTTGTTGGCTTTTAAGCTAATATTGGCCTCTCGGGCTTATAATCTGGGCTAAACAAATTAGGTCCCATAGGCCCAATCTCTAAGTTAAGTCCAAGGTCAAGGCCACATGGGATTTCAAACTCCACAAGTCAAGAGCCTGTCACAAACACAACAAGGGTTAGCCACACATTCAACATACAAGTTAGAGCCTAGTGCCCAAGCACCAAGCTACATGGAGGAGGATCCCACGGGGGGCTTTCATATTGTACTACGCGTCAAGAATGTACCGAAATGTTGGTGTAGATAAACACCAAACAAGTGTTGTCACCCAACAAATGTGGTATATATCCCACAACAAAAAAATGAAAATGCAAGGTTGCTTATCCTCCAAGGCACTAACTGCTAAATGTTTGAGCACTATGCCACAATAAATGTCACATTTCTTAGTTTCTAGGTGTTAAATGAATGGTTATGAGCACCAAGAAGGGATCTTTTGTCGTTTCTACAAATTATCATAATGCACCAGGTGTTGAAGGATGAAATTCCACAAAATCTCTAGATATGAAATCAAAAGCCAAATGTCAAACTCTTAACCACACAGATGCTATAATCATTGGATTTGGCCTACCATCATAGAAAAAATATCTCGTTGAAAAAAATGATCCCAGATGAAGCTCTTATTGTATGATTTCGACATTAGACTGATGTATAGTGTATACAGGGCAACTTCTATTGGAGAAATGAATTTGTAGTCAGATGCACTCCGAGGTGTCCATAGCCTGAACACCAAGCATCAATACAAGGGAAAACACACCACACAGTTCCAAGAGGAAGAGGTAGTGAACATTCACTTCGCCATGCATTGTAGCAGTCATTATTTCGTGATGCAGTGTTTTGTGCCCTGAGAGTTTATGCACTTTTCCTCCAACATAATTTTGTCAGTAGTTTGGTATTCTTTGTGGTTCTTAGGATCACAAAAAATTTGTTGTGAGTTCATATTTATGAGAAACTTCAAAGCCTCGAGCACCTAATTGATAATCCATAACACCATCAAGCTATTCATCAGTATATCGACGAGGTTCTTATGAAAGTTTTGGTGTTGGAGGTTATGCTTCAGGGATATTAAATACATAGTAGATGCATATTTGTTTTCAAACTTGAACATTCTTGAAAAAATTGGAAGTTTTGAAATCAATCATGTATTCACACATAGTCAAAGGTTAAACAATGAGGAAATAGTTGATTTTGTAAAGTCCCTCTACAAGGTATCCATGGATTCACTGAGATAACTAGCTATGAAGTTTCGAGAATGAGAGGAGCTCAATTGTCATCATCAAAGTTATAAGTGGCATCGCCAGCCTGTATCAACCATTTCACAGCTCAAGGCACTGTGAACTCTTGATCTAGAGGTTTTGGAGGAACAAACGGTCGACACTTGGGAAGATAAGGTTATGAAAGATGCTATCAATTCAGTTTAAATATGGAGGGACACCTGACCAAAGGATATGTGCTCAAATCACAGGTCAATCAAAGTACATCCCATATTTTTAGGAGACAATTGAGGGGTATCCCAGACTTCAAGGCAGAAATCAGTGATTTCAGGATTAGTTAGAGATAGATGGAAACTAGAATCCAAATTTCCAAGATAAGGATTCAACAACAAAAAGAGAATCGACTCATGTGGTCCCAGCAACCCAAGACACCTGAACACATTCTAGTTTTTGTGGAAGGAGTGTTTCTCATTTACTATTTTTATTAAAATCTGTAAAATCTTGGGAGTGTTTTTGGCATATACGCTAAAAAAAAAATTAAGATAGGGTGTTCATTTGTAAAAGAACCGAGATTGATTTAGAAACAAAGAGGACTATATATATCATTTTGTAATTCTGAAGGGAAAGGAGGTTGTAATCTAGTATGATATTGAAGATTCGTTAGAGCTATTTTATCAGATTGTCTTCTATGTTTTCTATTATGTTCTTCTTCTTGTTTGATGTATTGTCTTTGATTTATGGATTCCTGAAGCAACAAAAGATCTGTTGTAAACTTGCCCATTTTTTATTGTTTAATTTTCATACACATCTAAATTCTCTTTGCAGAGAATATCTTTGCTTAGTGAATGTTCATTTGTTTCATCATTAGGCAAATCCTTTGTCTGATAAGCATCTTGAATGCCTTCAATGAGAAGAATACTTATGAATCCATTTCCCAATGCCTTCAATGACCTCTATTATCTTTTCCTTTCTTTAAAGTCTTGTTGATCCCTGATTTTTATGTTACCAAGCTTACTCCTATTTTCCGTCTGAGGGTGACTCTTGGAGAGCTAACATTTTGGCATTGTTTTTGGGGAGAGAAGTTGAACAAATCTTCCCTAGGAGAACGACATTGAGAAGATCCATCTCTTGATGGTAGATAGTAGCAAGACACAAGCTTGACTACAATCTTCTACCTAGAGACTCCCACTTCATTACAGATGAATTTATCAGTGACTCCACTGGTTTGAAATGGACAAGATTCTTTCTTAGAGGTATGCATTTTGTGATTTCACAAATATATCTGGTTTTTCGAATCCCAATCCTAATAGAAGTGAATGGGAAGGTTTCCTTCCTAGATTTAGAGGAGAGAATAGGGAAGTGCTAATTGAGCTTTTATTAGACTTTCATGAGTGCATGATTAAGTTGAAAGTGGTACATGAAGATGTCTTGATTAAGTTGTTTATATATTCTTTGGATGGAGCAACTCAAGATTGGTGTAGATTACTCCCAATTGCTTCTATTTCTTCACTGAACCAATTTCATGCAACCTTTCATTTGTTTTGTAAAGAGGAATTTTCGGTTGATTTACTTTATCCAGAATGTTGTCATAACTTTTAGTTGTTGTGTAAAGGAGATGATAATCATGAAAGATCAATGTGTGTAGAAGAGATTATTCATGATAAGAAGAATATTGAACATTTACCTGCTATTGTTATTTCTTATTATTATGGATCTGAAGATCATTTTTCTCTAGATTCAAATCATGAAGATCATCTTTCTTTTAGTCACATGGAACTTGTGAACAATGAAGGTAGTCAACAACAATTTTTAGTTTTGCAGATGGAGGAGATTGGTAGTAGTTATAAAACTAAGCATGTGCAAAAGAAATTCAGTTTTCAATAGGAACAACAAGAAGAGGTATTTCTTTATGACTTTATTGACCCTATTGTTGATTATCTGGAGTCTTTGAGAATTACATATGTCGAGTCATTCTTTTCAAATGAAGGTTGGGTATGTTGTCCTTTCCAACTGCACTTTTGTATGTCATGGATTCTTCTATTTTTCCGATCCAGATCAAGGATTCTACTAGTTAATCAGATCTTTGCATGGCTTCATTGAAAGCATGATTTCACTTGATAAAGAAGAAGAAAAATTGGGTAGAGTAGGAATAGGATGAATAAATCTCAGTTCTCAAGAATTTGGGTCTGCAGTAATTTTGTTTTCAGTTTGTGAATATTCTCAGTTTTCAATAAGAAGCGGAGGTGCTTTCAGGCATGCGAGTTTTGTGGAAAACAACCAATGGATAAGGCCACTAGAACTTCTATGTTCTTGGAGACTCATAGGGAAGTCTCCATCCTAGTTGGATCCAATGTTAGTGCTCAAAAGTGCACCATCAAAGTTTTGAGTTTCCTCATCAACTTTTGTCCAGATCTTTGGTTCTTGTGTTGTTTCTAGTAAAAATTTCATATGCCAAACCTTCATCTTGCTAGCCTCTTTACTTTTTGTTGCTTATGAGTCCCTTAAGGTTTCCAATGATTCTTGAATTGATTTGAAATACATCTTGGAAGGTGATTTAGTTCTTATCATAAATCTAGGTTCAACTTTGAGCCCTTTTTCTTTCATTTCAAATAACAAAATTGGTTTGTGATTTAACCTCTTGAGTCTAGGATTTCATTACCTATCTTGACAAAACAAAATGATTTTGACCTAGATTCTCTAAGAGGATATTTAGGCATAATTTTACATTTTTGGGAAACAAAAGCTATTTTTGGATTTTAAGCCAATATTGGCCTCTTGGGCTTATAATTTGGGCTAAAAAACTTGGGGCCCACATGCCCAATATATAAGTTAAGTCCAACGTCGAGGCCACATGGGATGTAAAACTCCACAAGTCAAGCACTTGTCACAAACACAACAAGGGTTAGCCACACATTCTACATACAAGTTAGAGCTTAGTGCCCAAGCACTAAGCTACATGGAGGAGGAGCCCATAGGGGGATTTCATATTGCACTACAGGATGAACATGCACCAAAATATTTGTGTATATAAAAACCAAAAAAGTGTTGTCACCCAAAAAATGTGGTATATATCCCACAACACAAACAAAGGGATTTAGAAACAAAGAGGAATATATATATAATTTTGTAAGCCAGAGGGGAAAACAAGTTGTAATCTAGTATGCTATTAAATGTTCATCAGAGATATTTTATGAGATTGTCTTCTATGTTTTCTATTCTGTTCTTCTTCTTGTTTGATGTATTATATTTGATTTATGGATGCCTAAAGAAGAAGAAGATCTGTTGTAAAATTACCCATTTTTCATTGTTTACTTTTCAGACACATCTAAATTCTCTTTGCAGAGAAGATCTTTTCTTAATGAATGTTCATTATTTTCTTCATTAAACAAATCCTTTGTCTGATAGGCAACTTTAATTCCTTCAATGACAAGAATACTTATGACTCCATTTCCCAATGGTCCATCACTAAGGTGCAATGACCTTTGTTATCTTCTCCTTTCTTTAAAGTCTTGTTGATCCCTGATTTAAACCTATTATTTGATAATTCTACTCATTAAAACCAGATTTGTATGTTACCAAGCTTACTCCCATTTGCGGTCTGGGGTGACTCTTGGAGAGCTAATAGATTCAACATTTAAATGGGACTTTTATTATGATGATGAGAAAACTATAATGGGGTGAGATATACACAGTATTTGTGTATTGTTACTCACTGAAAATAAAAAATTATGTAGGCCAAGGCTCAGAGACACCCTTGTTTAGAGTTAACAAGAACATTAACTCCTTCGTCCACTCAACTTCTAGCAGGCTACCCTCTTTGAGATCCCATTTTTGTTGTTTTCCTTCCCTTTTTCTCCTTGTCTCTCCCTTCCTTCCTTCTTTACTACCGCTCTCATTACTTTTAATGGGACTCCCTTGGAAGGCCAACCGTCATAGTTGTTTGTTTCACCTTCCCATTGTGCCATAAGACAGAATAAAATGAAATAAATAAAACATGTGTATTTACAATATTTTCCAAGATCCAATTAGGATCATTACATAACATAGTATTCAAGTAAATATTCAACAAGAAATAAGTTATGTTAATAAGTCTTTGATGCATCAAATGATTCAACAAATTGAAGTGATAACCAAACATAAGGGTATGGCACCCTTCACAAGTGAGATATTTATACAAGAAATAAGCCACATCATCTCATGGTTATCTTAATGATGACCTTATAAATCATTTTCTCCATCGTATATGACCTCATTACCAATGATAAAATCAATGTGGCCTTGGTTATATGTCATTCAGTGTTCAAACCAATGCTCGCCAGTTTGAGGTAAACTATTTATTTAGACACACTTTATTCTGTAACCTTGATATGCAATCCATGAATTATGGAAGTGGAGAGCCAAAAATTAAGAGAACATCCCAAAGTGATAGAATTTTCAAACCCCTATAATTTCTCAAAACAAGTTATCCAACCTACATCTCGAAACATTCATAGTGCCTCAGGATGACTACATAGTTGAGCTAAAGTGAGGATCTAATATTTGATTACAAACCCTCCCATGATGCTAAGAAAGAGGTATGGAGTGGTATAAATGAAGATTAGTAGTATATAGTTGCAACAAACAAGAATAATCGAAAGTAGAGTAATAGCACTAAGTTGTAGCAGAGTGACAAAAAGGTTAGAGAAATAGTTACTACACTTGGAAAAAAGGAAGTTGGTGACCAACATAATGCCATTGACGATGTTGAAATGGAAAAATAATGGAATGAACAACGTAGTAATGATAAAGAGTGGGGTGATGGAAGAATAAAAGGGAAATAATGTCAGGAAGTCATGTTAGCACCATAGTGGAATTTGAATGGTAGCAAGCAAATCACATGCACCATGGATGACTAGAAATCCTCCCTCTAACTGAGGTGACAATCTTATCTCGACATGATGAGATGGTATTTACATATGAACAAGGTAACACTTGTACATTAATATGGAAATCAGTGAAAACTAAAAACACACAGGAGAATTCATACCTTCATACTTACCCACAACTCATGAAAGGATAGTGAAATTAATTGACAAGATTGATGATAATGTATGTAGCATATACAAAAAGTCTATGGATTAGAATAAATCATAAAAAAAAAACTGATAGGAGAGGATATGTATCAATCAACAAAGTAGAATATGGCATGAGGATCCACATCATACATTGGAACAATGTTCGAGGATATATATCAATTGAAAAATTGGAACATGATCCATATCAATGGTGGAAAATAAAAAACATTGATGATCTACAACAAACATGTGCTCTGTAGAGATAAACTAGATCTATTGCATGAAAAAAATCAATGACAAAATCATTTTTTTTTTTTACTTTTTCGTTTATTTTTGCAAATATTGTTTTCTAGAAAGCTATTTTTCAAACAATATCTATCCAACTTCACCCCAAATGGGTTTTCTCAATTGGAATTATTGGTATTTATTTATTTTTTAGAAAGGGGCAACTGAGAAAATCAAATGGTGGAAACTATAGATAGCATAGTCATTCTATTAACAGTCTCCAAATATGAACAAATAGCAACATCTATGATAAAAGAATCCTTGTATAATGGTTTTTGATATATCCTCAATCAATAAACATTATCCATGAGAGGTATGTAATCTTCATAAATGGTACATAGTGTGACAAAACCATTTCCATAAAAAATATCAATCTTGTATGGTCCCAACCAATGAGTGAAAAATTGCCTTTGGAATCTTTGGACCCAAAATCATCTAAGAGGGACCAATATCTATCCTAGAGATTCTTCTTATTAATGAATTTTTCATGCCATACTTCTCTCTACTGATGAACTATAGAGGTTCAATGTAAGTAAGCCTAAAAAATTTCATCAAATTCATTGATCTAGTTTAGGCGGTGCTTCTAAGCTTGAGATAGGTCCAATCATACATGTACTATAGTTATAAGTATCTTTACTTCAAACTTAATGTGAAGTACTACATGCTTACCATACACAAGATCATAAGTCCTCGTGAAGCCCATGGTATTTCTCCAAGTGGTGTAGTAATCCCATAGATATTTTGTAAGTGTAATGACCTAATCCTTGCAATGAATCTATGTCATAGTCTTGGTTAGTATGGATTATATAACCCTATTGGTGATTTCCACTTTCCCATTGTCTTGTGAATGTTTTGGTATAGACATCCTGTGTTGAATCTAGTACTACTTTGTGATAGCCTAAATTGGCTTTGAAGTAAACTGGGTTCCTTGATATGTAACAATTTCTCATGGTACACCAAAGTGGAGGAATATATCCTCATAGATAAAATTTTATATTGGTTTTTCTATGTCCCTTAGAAATGATTTGGCTTCAACCTGTTTCATGAAAATGTTGGTGTAAACCAAGATATGGGATCTTGACCTAGATGGAGTGTTGTTGGGACCCAAAAAATCCAAACCCCATTGCTCAAAAATATCTACCATGATTTGACTCTGTAGTGGCATGTCATATGACTAAAGAGGTTGTCCCATTGTTTGGAAACTATCACAAATTATCATTTACTTCTTTCCATATTGGAAAATGCTAGGCCAATAATAGCCTAGATGCGATACTTTATGCATAGTTCTTTTATTAGCAAAGTGACCCCCACAAGGTTAATCATGACAAGATTTTATGATGTCTTAAATCCCACCCTCTTGAACACAAATTTAGATTATGATACTTGACCTTGTGTGGAATAGGTAACCTTGAACCTAGGAGTACATTACACTATGTTTGATTATTTTTTGTCTTTCCTTCAATGAGAGATGTGCTGGAAATTTTCCTACAACTAAATAGTTAACAATATTTGCTTGCCATGGTGTCTTAGTAGATAATATGAATATATTCTCATCACAAAAATCATCTTTGATAGGAATGGAATCTCTATTTTTTGTAATTCTAGAAAGGAAGTCTACAATGACATTCTCCCTTGTAGGTTTATAAATTATGGTGATGTCAAACTCTTGCAATAGTAATGACCACCCAATTACTCTACCATTTGTAATGGGTTTATTAATTAAATAATGAATGGAAAAATGGTATGTACAAATACAATATATTCAATAATAAAGTGCTGAAATTTATTGATAGCATACATTGCTACAAGAAATTCATTTTCAGTCACTATATAATTCAACTCTGTAGGTGTGAAATTTTTATTGATGAAGTGAATTGCATAGGGATTTTGTTCTTATTTCTATCCAAGGATTTCCCCAATGGATGTATCTAAAGCATATGTAGAGATGTGAAATGGAAAGGACCAATTTGGTCCCCTTAAAATTAGTGTTGCAGACAAATTTTATTTCAAGGCTTCAAAAGCAAATTGACACTAGTTAGTCGATGAAAATTTTGCATCTTTAGAAAGTAAAAAAAACTATATAGGGGATGAAATTTTGGTAAAGTTTTCAATAAAGTGACCATAGTAAGTAGCATGTCCTAAAAATTATGAACATCTTTTTTGCATTTTTAGGATTGGAAGATTGGATATTACCTCATTTTTTGTTGGATCCACCTTGATTCAAACATGAGAAATATGGTTTCCAAGAAGTATCCCTTTAGTTAGTAACATGTGATATTTATCATCACTGAGAGAAAAATTTATTTCTTTACATCAATTGAGCATTGTTGGTAGAAATTTGTGGCAAGAGTGTGAACATTTTCATATCTATAGGTTGTGTTATAGATACAAACAAATATGTTAATAAGTGCTAAAAACCGTAACTCTACTTAGATCTATTATCTAAAATATTACATCATTCATGAAATGAAATAAACAAAAATCACAAAATAAATAATGCATGAAAGGAAAACTTATGAAGAACAAAATAATATTTAAATTACCAATGGGAGGAAAAGTATAATATCACCCATGGATAATATGGATCCAAGGCCTCCTCCTTGGGGAGGGTCATTTACTTCCCAAGTGTGTGGTAGATCCCCTCTCCTATGGCTATAATTTTCTTAGATGTGAAATATACATATTGAGAGAAATAAATGATCTCGAGTCCCATGGAAATTCCGACAATATGAACTTACTTGTGTATGGATGATGGAAAATGGAGAAAACTCATATTTTTTATAAGAAAAATAGTGGTTAAAACCTATTGATATGGCCATGATAAATAATGATTAGCTGACTAAATCAAGTACAACACAATAAATAATGATGGCCATAGTGCAACATAATGCTATAAACAATCCAATATACATATGTCTAGATCAAAAGGGCTAGGTACAATATCATAATTCTTGTTGATATAGGTACATAGGAAATGATGGCCCCTCCTAGGGGAAAAGGGAAAGGAACTAACCTAGGAAGCCTTTCTAAATAGGAAAGGGAATCTGAAGATCTAAAATGAGCTAGTTAGAGGGAAGCTCAAACTAATGTCTTTGAGAATGGTGGAACTGAGCCAATCAAATCTAAGGAACTGCATCTAAGGATGGATCGTGGATATATGTACAA
>CBVK0100300198.1:0-13220 GCA_900067695.1 Picea abies
CACAGAAACATTGAGGCAAATAAATATGGAGCGGATCTCCCTTGACATAAAGGAGAAAAATGAGAGAGATTTGGTGGAAATCTCTAAAATGGATAGAGCAGGGATGGCTCAAATTGATGAACATCTAATTCAACCCAGCACTCAACTCGGCGCCCTTAATATTGTCAATACATACATGGGAAATCAACTTCCGCAATTAGCCCGTGACTGCTATTCGGCTGAAGCCAGTTGTCAGGCAGAACCATCACAGTTCATATCTCAATTCCTGGACAAATGTAGGATATGCACCGAGGCTATGAAGAGACAAGCACCTGGCTCCCTTTGAAAATGGAGTTGAAGATATGGAGCGGTTTCACTCCCAACAGCTGCCAAACGAAACCGCCACAGCTTGTATCTAATTTTCGGGACAAGTGTGTCATATGCACCGACTCGTGTAAAGCGACGCCAGGTCATCCTTTTGTATAAATAGAACAGAGAAAGAAAAACACAAGGCTGGACTTTTTGGTACCCATTGTAACAGAATTCTCTCGTAAAGAAAGTTAATACAAAGCAAATCCAAGATTCTCGATTCTGTCCCGACTGTATCTCAAGTTTGTTTTATCATGTTCATTGTTTCTTTTCATTTTGCTCTACATAATTAGTTTGTATTATGTTCATTGTTTCTTTTCATTTTGATCTACATAATTGAGAGGTATCACTATAACTTAGTGCAACTACTACTATAGTGAAGCAAGTTCATATTACTGGTAATTGTCCCTTGTCTTTCCTCTGCACCGGCTATTAGCATGTGTAATACCAAGCTACAGTTATAGGATTGTGTGTTTACTTGCACCTTGTCAATGATGTTCATGTCAATTTCTTCGTCCATGCATACGTGAGTTTTTACTGATAAAATCTTTTATGTTACTTACAACTAGATATTCTTCGTTCGTTTCACACCTTTTACGAAAAATCATACAGTTACAGGAAAGGGCCTTTCGTTTGTAGTCCTATTTCATTCTTTACACAAAGTTTCCTCTTATGTTCAACCGAATTGAACCAGCCATTAAAATCTCTCGTTAAATCATTTCCATAATATAACTATTCCTCAATGACTATACCCAGGGTAATTCAACCTAATATTCAACTCAGGATATCAGATCAAACTAATATCGCGTTAAATCTTTTCAGTACGACCCTTAGAACTGCTAATACCCGGGAAGAATTAGGACATTCATGGGCTGCCATTGAACAAGATATCGCAACCCAGGAACACTTGGAAGCCAGACAGCGCGAACGCAGGAATCCTCATTAGCTTCCCACACCGAAGGTTAGTGAAGTCCTTTATCAACCATTACCATACTTTTGGATGCCTTGACACTGTACTTTAAGCCTTAGTACAGACTCGGGAACAACATCTTTCTGGCGCCGTTGCCGGGGATCGAAGTTACGAAATCTTTTCCCTGGGAAAACGACAAACAATTTCGTCGATAGCATTGCTCTTTGATAGTGAACATAGAGCACCCACCGTTTTAAGGCTTGTTTGAATATTTCACTTGGCGACTCCACTAGAACACAAACTGGCGTCTAGTAGGAGACATACTAGACAGAACCCGGCTGGCAAGCTGATTACGCCTGTTAACAACCCTGAATTTTTTTTAAGAGCGAGAGGCTCGTTTGAAACAACTGCTTCAGCTAATAAACCCAAAGGTCTACCTTTAAAGACTAAATCCACTGTCGAACCCCCTACTTTGGGTAACCCTCTGTCGGATATCAAAGACCTGGAAACAGAGCACTCAGAATTTAGAAGTGAGCAACATCAAACTTTCCCATCTATAAACAAAGGGAAAGGTCCTTTGGAGAGATCATTATCTTTTGACATACCATCCTTTCGTCATCAAAACTTCCCAGTTTCGCCTGATTCAAAAGGGTGTTTTACACCCTTATTCCCTACTCCTAAAATGGCTGGCGTCGGAGGAGGAGGTGGAGGGCAACCTAATCCAACCTAATGACTGGCCTAGATACGCTCCCCTAGTTTTACCCGCTCAACTTCATGATTTACCTGACAACTACATCAAAAACCTTCCTAAGTTCACTGGGGATGGAGATCTAACCGCCGCCGAACATATAAATTTCTTTGACCAGTTCGCGGACATTTGTGGTATAGAGCACGAAGATATCTATTCTAGACTACTTGTCTAGACTTTCGAAGGACAGGTCCGAACTTGGTTTCGGAGTCTTCCTACAGCTTCTATTCAGACATACAACGCCTTGGAAGATGCTTTCCTCAAGCAATGGGGAGAGCGAAAGGATCACTTATATTACCTTACCGAGTTCGGTTCCCTAAAGAAAAAGAACTCTGATACCGTTATGGAATTTATTCTAAGATTTAACAAACTTTATAATAAAATTCCAACCGCTGTTAAGCCTTCAGAACCCTCAGGTAAAGTAACCTTCGTAGGAGCTTTCGAACCCGATTTTGCGTTGCTTTTGCGTGAAAGGAGAGGAGACACTCTGATTAAAATGCAAGACGACACTGTCTAAATAGAGTCTAATATGATGGCTTCAGGAAAGATGAAGACTAAAGTAGATACAGCCAACCGTGATAATAGACGCTATAGAGAACCAGCAGGTCCTTCCGGGTCAAATAGATACACTGATGACCGAGTGGATGATATGGCCCGAGTAATTAGAGATCTATCCAACAAAGTCTCTAGGATGGATTTAGATCAAGCCAAAGCCAATTCTTCTAACAAGAGAGACTTCAGGAGAAACCCAAATCCCCAAAATCAACAGAGGCAAATAAAGAATGAAGATCAAAAAATACCAAAAACGAAAATTTTATAGGAGCGAGTGACCTCCAAGAGTTCGGAGATTCGGAAGATGAAGTTGCATTTTTTGAGGATGATTCTTCACAGCCATTTCTGACCAAGGAAGAATATGAGGAATCTTTAAATGCCCCTCAAACATCTGATGAGCAACAAGAAGGTGATCACAATGACCTCTGCTTATTCCAACCAAAAACAGAAATGATAGCGGCTGAATTCCAACCCAGATACAATCTCAGGTCAAGAAATAAACCCGTCTCTACTGAACAACCTAAGATAATTCTTCCGAAGAGTCAGTCTCAAGAGCCTCCTTTAGAGGAGACAGCGCTACCCAGCAACAAAGTCAAGATAATGAAGAATCAAGAATCCAAGATGAAAAAGGCTGAAACCCAAACAAAAGAAGTTAGGCCAATAGACAAAGCTACATCTTCAACTAAAAACGCCAGTGATAAAGTAATCCAGACAAATAAGCTGGAAGAAAAGAACTCAGAACTCTTAACCAAAGAAACGGATAAGGCCAATACATCTTACAATTTTGAAAATGAATTAAACAAAATTAAGATACCGATTCCTTTGGTAGAATTGGCGAAAAACCCAACTTATCGTAAGCAAATTGCCAAAGTAATGGGTGTTTTCGAGCCCGAAGGTCACTCTAACGTTATCAACTTAGAGGATGACAGACCTAACATCACCTTTGGTCCCCACTTCGAGGGATCCAAGGACAACGTCGCTCCTTTCTATATCACCCTAAATATACATGACCAACTGCTGCATAACTGCATGTTAGACTCTGGGGCTTCCCATAATGTTATGCCCAGATTGATAATGGAGAGGTTGGGCCTCCAGATCACTAGACCCTATGGAGATCTATACTCTTTAGATTCAATAAAGGTTAACTGTATGGGGATGATAAAAGATCTGGTTGTTTCCCTAGCCCAGATCCCGGTCAAGAGTGTCTTGATGGATGTGGTTATTGCAGATATTCCTCCCAAATATGGTATGTTGTTATCCAGGTCGTGGGGAGCCAAGTTGGGAGGTTCTCTACAATTGGACATGTCATATTCCACAATTCCTGTGTTTGGTGGTCAGTTTACCCGATTGTACAGAGAAACCAGATTGGCATATACTGTCAGCGATCCCCAGAATCCAAATAATTTTCCCATTTATGTCGCAGACCAAGATCTGGGAAATTGCATATTGTCTTTCAATGATGACCTAAATGAAGGTCCAGAAGATCTTAATATGAAACAAGAAGAACTTAACCCCTTGACTGAAGAACTATGTAAAAATGGTCTCTGGAAAATGTATTTCGATGGAGCTTCATCCTCTGAAGGAGCCGGTGCTGGCATATTTTTGATAGCACCTGAAGGTAAATTTATCGTACCTTTCTCTTATCGCTTGCAGTGGGACATTGATTACACCAATAACGTATGCGAATATGAAGCATTAATCTTAGGTCTAGAGGCAGCCAAGAAGTTAAACATAAAAAATTTGGAGGTTTACGACGACGCTGAATTGATAGTAAAGCAAGTAAATCGACAATACCAAGCTAAACATCCTAGATTGAGGACATACAGAAACTACATTTGGGATTTAATAGAGAACTTTTTCTCGTCCATAAAGGTCCATTTTATCCCTCTCACTGAGAATCTACATGCTGATGCATTGGCTAAAGCAGCCTCTACATTTTCCCCTCCCACAAATGTTAAGCTCAAGTATCATATTGAAATTAGGTATAAACCCTCCATACCAGACAATGTCAGACACTGGCAGGTCTTTGAAGACGATGAACAAATCCAAAAATTTCTGATAGCCATAGGCGAGTTCTCTGAAACCCATCCAGATCAGGAGAACCAAGACGACCCGATGTGGGTCATACAAGAAGACGAAGAACCTGGAACTTTCCGAGAAAAAATAGTCGATCATCGTATGTTAGTCCTTAAAAATAACCAGATTCCGAAAGGCTTGATCCCTTTGGAAAGACTCTTTGATCAGAATGATATACCTTGAAATCCACCTTGCAGCCCCAACCTAAAGAAGTGGAGGATTGCAACATAGGAACTGGAGAGGATTCCAAGATGGTAAAGATATCTAAATTCCTCCCTCCTAAGGTAAAAGACCAGTATAGAGACTTGCTCAAACAATATAAAGACGTTTTCGCCTGGTCTTATGACGAGCTCCGAACTTACGATACTTCTATAATTGAGCACAAGATACCTTTGAAGCCAGGAGTCAAGCCTTTTAGGCAGAATCTCAGGCAGTTTAACCCCATCTTGTTGCCTGTTATTGAAAGGGAAGTTAAGAAGCTTTTAGACGCGAAAATAATTGTGCCTCTGAGATACTCAGATTGGATAGCAAATCTGGTCCCGGTCAGAAAAAAGAACGGAGAAATTAGACTGTGTGTAGATTTCCGGAACTTGAATAGGTCCTCTCTTAAGGACAATTATCCACTTCCTAAAATGGACCATGTACTAGAAAGGGTAGTTGGGGCGAATCACATGTCTATGATAGATGGGTTTTCTGGGTTCAGCCAAATCGCCATGAACGAGCAAGAGAGAGAAAAAACTGCCTTCACCACACCATGGGGTACATTCATGTATGATAAAATGCCTTTTGGTTTAATGAATGCAGGGGCTACCTTCCAACGCGCTATGGATATCGCTTTCATTGGGGAAAGGGATAAATTCATAGTAATATACCTTGACGATTTGACAGTTTTTTCTAAAAACGATGTAGAACACTTGGTACATTTAAAATAGACTTTTGAAAAATGTCGCAGATATGGTCTGTCTTTGAACCCGAAGAAATCTCATTTCGCTATGCAGGAAGGTAAACTTCTAGGGCATATTGTATTCAAAGATGGGATTAAAATTGATCCTAAGAGAGTTGAGGCGATACAAACTATTAGAATTCCTAGAAATGTTAAAGAAATTCAAGCTTTCCTAGGAACAATAAATTTCTTGCGAAGGTTTATACCAAATTTCGCTGAAATTGTCAAATTGATCACAGCGATGCTAAAAAAGGACAGTAGGGTAAATTGGAAAACCGATGCCAAAGCGTCATTCGAACATATTAAAAGAGTCATCAGCGAGGCACCCGTGTTAACCAGCCTAGATTACTTAAAAGATTTCCTCATCTTCTCATTCGCTTCTCAACATACTATCGCCGCGGTATTGCTGCAAAAAGATGACGAAGGCTTTGAACGTCCGATCGCATTTTTCAGCAAGAGCCTTAGGGATGCCGAACTAAAGTATGATATAATGGAGAAACAGGCATACGCGATGGTGAAAGCGTTAAAGGCATTTAGAACTTACGTTCTACATTCAAAAATTATCGCGTATGTACCAACCAGTGCTATGAAGGATATATTGGTTTAGCCTGACAGTGATGGAAAACGAGGTCGTTGGCTCGCTAAGATTCAAGAATTTGACCTGGAAATTAAGCCAACTAAATTGATAAAAGGAAAGGGCTTAGCCAAACTCTTGGCTGAGTCAAATATTAGAGCTCTTGACGTCAATTTCCTGCGAGGGGAAGATGAGGACACATATTTGCAAGAGATAGATGGCCAGACATCTCCAAACAAGGTTGAAGAAAAGTTCATGTCGTCAGGCTGGTATAAAGATATAATTTTCTACTTGTTAAACCTAAAATGTCTAGATGGACTAACACCAGCCAAATACAGGACTTTAAAACTACATGCTGTCAAATATTGCATCTCAGAAAATCAATTATATTGGAAAGACCCACTAGGATTTTTACTGGTTTGTCTGGTTGATTCGGAGACTCCACGAGTTATCGAAGAATTTCATGAAGGAATCTGTGGAGGACACCATGCATGGAGAGCCACAACTTATAAGATTTTGAGGGCCGGGTACTATTGGCCGAAACTATTTTCGGACATTAGTGCCAAAGTGCGTGCCTGTTATTCGTGTCAAATATTCGCTGGTAAACAAAAACTCCCTGCGCTACCACTTGTCCCAGTCAAAACCGAAGCCCCATTTCAACAATGGGGATTAGACTTCATAGGAGAAATTAACCCTCATTCCAGCGCTCAACACAAATGGATCTTAACAGCCACAGATTATTTTACAAAGTGGGTGGAAGCAATTCCAACTAAAAGGGAAACAGACTCGGTGGTGATTGACTTTTTGGAAGATAACATCTTATCCAGATTCGGATGCCCCCGAAAAATTGTTACGGATAATTCCCAGGCCTTCAAATCCATGGCTATGATCGACTTCTGCCAGAAGTACAGTATCGTTCTTGGTCATTCCACTGCTTATTACCCCCAGGGAAATGGGTTGGCTGAATTGTCTAACAAGAGCCTAGTGAACGTAATCAAAAAGGTACTCGATCAAAACAAGCGGTCCTGGCATATACATTTGAAATACGCGTTATGGGAAAACTGCATCAGCACTAAGAAGTCTATTGGCATTTCGCCGTTTCAAATGGTCTATGGGACCAAGGCGGTTCTGCCCATAAACTTAGCAATGCCAGTGATAAAATTATGGCAAGATCAGAACGAAGAACCCAACCATGTAACTAGGAGGATTAACCAGATGATAGAGGTTCAAGAGCTCAGAATAGAGGTTGACGAGAAAATGCAGAAATATCAGGATGATATGAAAGCCTTGTTCGATCTTAAAGCAAAAGACAGAGAGTTTCTCCTGGGTGACTTGGTGTTAAGGTGGGATGCGAGAAGGGAAAAAGCAGCAAAACATGGCAAGTTTGACCACCTCTGGTACGGGCCATTCAGGGTCTCAGCTTCCGAAGGAAAGAATTCCTTTCTTCTGGAAAATATTGACGGAGAAGTCCTAAGTGCCCCTGTCAATGGGCGATATCTAAAACACTATATGACATGACAGTGGTTGGGTAGAAAATAAAATAAGATAAAAAATGAATAAATAGTATATATACACACACTTGTAAATAAATTTTATTATGAGTCCTGTACATATTTATCTGTCTATTCTGACATTTATTGTCGAATTTTGGGTTTTCGCCTTTAAATTTTCAACACATTTTTCGAATCAGATTTTTCGTTTGTTGCAGGGTTCTAGCTTCAGGGGAAATTAGCTCAAAGCTTAAGATGCGGATCAGTGATTGGAAATAGGGTGCCATAAAACAGGTGATACATAAAAAGAGAAAATAGAGGTGAGTTTTTTGAACACTCAAAGATCATGAAAGGTTGTTTTTAGCTATCTAAAATGACATTGTTTAAATTACAGTATAAAGGGTTGAATAACAGGATTATCTCTGATTTTGATCTTGAGACTAAAGGTTGAACGAATATGTTAAAATTCGAAAAACAGTCACTTATAATTTTTTCTCCCCAATGAATCCAAAGACTCGTCCAGAAAATGTTATGGCTTATTTTATATTGATACCATTTGATTGTTGTCTCATTTTCCGTTCACAGTTGAACCTAGCTTTAGTGACTTACTATCTACCCAAACCTTGGAGAGGGAGCAAAGATTTTGTGATCCAAGCCTCAGGGATTCTGAAGGAAAGCTTAATAAGAAAGATGGTCTTCGCAACTACCTGATCCTCTGCTATACGAAGAAATGTTTATAGCGTATATAACTTTCCTTGGATTTTCAATAGCGTCTGAAAAATCAAAGCTTGCTTGAACTTCCTTAAAATTCTAATTATTCTGCCATGTCTCCCTAAGAACTAAAGGTCTTGTGAGGGTCAAAGGAAGGTTGAATACCGAGTGATCAAAATAAGTAGACAGACCTCTAATACAAATATTACACAGATCTCAACCCTGATCTAAACTGATTGCTCCCATCCTTCGTGTTTAAAAAATAATAAATAAATATTAAGACAGGTGGTGAAAGGAAATTCAGAAATGATTGCCCCCACCTAGTCCATTAAGATGATGAAAGGAAATTCAGAAATGATTGCCCTCATCTTAGCGTTTAAACGCACGAATATTTTACGAAGTGGTGAAAAGAAATTCAGTGATAAAGGATCAGACAACTTCACCGGGGTACTGAACAGGCTCGCTGGCAGTGAAGCAATGTCTGAGAGATCTGTGAGGTTGTTATACATTAATATCAAAATTAACTCTGGTAATCAGCACTTTCTAAAAACCTGATCATTTCCCCAAGTTCCGACGGGACTTCCCTGTTTTTAGATTATAGAATATCATTTTTTGATGCAAGCTGAGACACAAGACTTGTTGAATATCCTTGGACTATTATGACTGTCTTGAAACATTCCCAAAAATTAGCAGTAAGAAAGGGGAAATTGCAGAAGGGACCCCAGCCGTGTCTGAATAGAGTATTAGAGCTCGAAGAATCTCTGGGTTGTCAAACAAAAGTTTTTCCCCTTTTTTCTATCTTTTTGCCTATAACTCCATATACCCATTTTTGGCACCTGGTCTGCTGTCCTTCTTGCCTCACAGGGAAGCAAGATCCCTAGTTGGAGCCTATGTTGGAGCCGCCTTTGTTTTGTTCACTTCGCGCAATTTTCAACTTTCATATTTAAGTTTTAAAATTTGTGTTTCTTTTCCCTTTCCTTTCGAAGTCATAAAACTCTGAAAAAACTTTTGTTGCCTGAATAAATAATGCTTTGTCACTTACAAAGGATCCGTTTTTCGCGAGTCTTTTTGTCCTTAGGATTTTTCAAAAGTTTCGCGTTCTCGCAAGTCGAACACCTTATTTCTTGAATTCACAAATTCCAAGTCACGAGAATACGAACTCGGTTCTAATTTTCCGCCAAGGCAAGAATAATACATGACCTAAAACCCTTGATTAGGCATTGTCGAGGTTTCGCGCCTCGACATTTCTTGACTCTAACTTGTTGTTTTATCAAACCCGAGAGCCAAGAACACGATAATGTTCGATTAACCATAGTCAAGAACCAGGAATGAAGAACTAACCATAGTTAAACTCGGTTCTTGGCACATCGCCTCTCGGCTCTTTCTTTCATAAAATTGAAGTGCTCAAGATTCCGATACACGAAATTACGACATAATTATGTTGATCCTTAATTATCGCCGCATCACAATATCGCGACTCGGCGTATCAATCTCCTAAGATTTTTCCTTCAGGCTCCCGAGTCGCGATCTGGCGATTGAGTTAATCATGTCATTAAGGATCCGCCGCATTAAAACTATGGTTAATTAATGATAAGATCGGAACTCGCGGTCTCGCGAGTTACAAAATCAAAACGTTAAAGGGAAATTCACGAGATGACGAAAAGCGAGGAAATCTATAAGTCATTAAAATTGGAAACCTTTTAAAAAATCAAACGGATTACGTCCCGCGCTTAAAGGTTGGCACACTCTACGAGGTGTTCGTTCATTTACTCTCCATAAATAGAGTACCTGTCAAGCCGTCCAATATTCATTACATTGATGAGAAATTAGGGTAAATCCACGATGAAAATAAGATCGGATTTTTTCAATTAATCTGGTTTTACTCGCGATTTGACAGACTGATGACAAGGTACAGGGTTTTCAAAATATATATGAAACTTTGTTTTATTCGTTAAAAAGAAAACATTTCTTATCAAGCGTATAGAGCAAGATTTCCTCCGAGTAAACTAGTCTCTGTATGTATACGCAGGTTTATCACAGAAGAACGAAAAAACCAGCTTCACCTATGGCACCCAGGAGAGGAACTAAAGCAAATGCCGAAGTTGCCGCACAGGGTTCAGACAGCGTCGTGGATACTTAGCCTCGGACAGACAGCTCAGTGTCTACCTGGTCTTCTATTACAAATGTCCTGCAATCAGAGTTAGTGAACTGTTCAAATTCTGATGACTATAACTATGATATTGTGAAGGACGACATGAACACTAGATACAAGACAATTGTTCAGTTGAAAATGCACTTGGTGGAAACCAGACCTCGGTTGCTCCCATATTACGATATGATCTGATGGGCATTGGATCATGTCGACCTGCCTTCCAGAACTATTCTGAATGACAGACGGGCCAGGATTGGAACTATTAGACCCGAGCATATCCAGGCTATGTACAAGCTTCCAGCAACCTCTGAATACGTATTGGGCAAAGAGTTCTTCGCAGAATTCAAAGAGAAGGAATGCACACAATATGAAAAGACTTTGCCAGGCTTGATAAAGGATTGGGTATCTCATTCAGCCAAATTCAGGGTGAACAACGAAGGTGTGTATTTGATTTCTTCGTTGGAACCAAACTACAAGTATGTGGCCATGATGACTTGTCAGCTTTTCGGAGCGGAGGACACCGCTCATTTTCTCGTCCAATGGGTACCCCTCATTTTTCAGGTAGCTGAGGCTTGCACATTCGATTGGGCCAAAATACTTTCTAATAATTTGTTCAACAGCATCACCGAGTACCAGGAGCAGAAGGCATCCGGGAAGCCGTCCAAATTCTACATGTTCGCATACATCATGGATGCAATATGCACCCTGACGCCTTTTCCGTTGATGAAATGGGCTTGGAGTCCATCCGAAGCAAAGCCTGTGCATGAATACCATGATAAACTGTGGGAGAATCATGCGAATGAGTTTATTTATGAAAATTTTAATTGGGTGGTGGTGCCACTGCATGTCGCTATTTTTTGTCTTTTGCCACCCCGCATTTCGGATGGCATTGTTGCGAATCTAAGTCAGATCGCAGACTAGTATGTGGAGGAAGAGTTCTCTTATTTAAGAGTATTTGGAGCTATTGTTCCTCCCATGGCGCTCCCACAATTTATCCCCGATAAACTGGCGTGTCGTGAAATTGCTCGGCAGACAGTGATCGGCGGTGTGAGCAAAGAACTAAAAGCATCAGCAAAGAAGGTATGGCCGTCTTTTCCTATCCGGCTTAATTCATATTCCCTGCTTGATTTCGGACATGCTAAGGCTGAGGCTGCAGCTTTAGAAGGCTTGAATTTAGCCTATATTGAATATAAAAGGCATGATCCGCAGAGGATCGTAAGTACTCATTTAGGAAATTGTGGCTTAAGGAGGTTCGAACACGAATCCTCGCCTTCGGATGATGTTTTCCTAGGCGCCAGATCCTATTCAGAAGTGCAATACCGAATCAGAGCCTTAGCAGCCGAAGACAGGGATTTTGTCTTAAAATTCCAAGCAAACAGGAAGCGATGTCTACCCGTGGTACTGGGGGGTTTGGGACTTCCTAAAGATAAACAAAAGGAATCCGAAGTTGCTGAAGGGAAAACCTCTAAAGCCAAAAAACGTCAGGGAGGAGAAAAAGAGAAGAGTCCCGAAAGGAAGAAAACCCCCGAATAGGAGGAAAATCAAGATAAAGGGGAGAACCATGAGTAGGGGGAAAACCCCAAAACAGAAAAGGAAAATACTGATCCTCCTAACGAGCAGAATCCAGAGGTGGAAATAAAGGACACAAACCCACCGAAAACTCAGAATCTGGAGACGGGAACAAAGACCTCCGATCCCCCGAAAACGCAGGACCCACTTAGCACATCGGGGAAGAGTGCCAAGCATATCGGGCAACCCATCACCTCTGTAACACCGTTGCAGTCGGCACAGGGAAGCGTCAGTGAAGGATGGATATTTGGTGAGGAGCTGACGCCTATAAGGGCAGATGAACTCCCTTCGAATGAATTCTTTTTTGACAAAAA
Organism: Picea abies; assembly: GCA_900067695.1. Lineage (NCBI taxonomy): Eukaryota > Viridiplantae > Streptophyta > Pinopsida > Pinales > Pinaceae > Picea > Picea abies. The sequence goes on from CBVK0100300198.1 coordinate 12,388, forward strand.
GAGGAAAGCTGTAGTAAAACGAGAATTTTATCAAGAAGGAGAATCCACAGCTAAGAGATTCAAGGTGTTGACCGATGGAGGAAACAAAAAGAAGGATGAATTTGCCACTGAAATTGCAGGAACGCTGGGAGCATATGCAACAGCAAATCAGTTCGGGGTTGAAATGTTAAAGAGGCAGCTCAGAGCGAAAAATCGCCTGATCAAGACTCTTGAAGCTCGGATAGCTTCAGCTGCCGAAGATGCTAAAAGTTAGGCAAGTGGAGTGATAGAGCTGGCCCAATTGGCCGATAGAAAAGAAATCGAGTTCCTCAAGACCAAGCTGGAGAAGGCAGATTCATTCATCCGAGATGGTCGGGTACAGTTCTACCACCAGAGGGATACAATCACACAATTACAGGCTCAATTAGAGGTCACAGAAAGCAAGTTGATTGACGTCGAGATTGCCAAATCTCGAGCAATCGACATTCGGAGCAGGGTTTCTTTTACTCAACAAAACCTACTAAATAAAATCGAGGAGTTTCAAAAAGATTGCTTGTTTATGAATCAGATTTCTGAGAACCTTGTTGTCAAGGAAAGAAATGTAGAAGCTGCTCGGGTCGTCTTCCAGGAAGCAGTGCTAGCTACCCATAACCGGTTTTCGACGGGAACCCCCGGGCTTTCCATTGCTGAACAGACAAGGGGTAATATTTTGTTAAAGGGTTGGGAGCATGATATTGCCTTAGGCAAGGAGAAGGCACAAAAAGTGACGAATTCACTCGAAGAAACCTTCAAAAGCATAAACGCTGAACTATTAGGGATGGAGAATGGAGGAGACACAGAAACATTGAGGCAAA
>CBVK0100300199.1:0-13219 GCA_900067695.1 Picea abies
TGCTATTTGAGAGGAAGGACGTTACGTCTTCTAGGACACGAGCATTTGCTTTCTTTTTTTGATTCCCCCACGCGGACAAAAAACGCTCTTACCCACATATATGTTTCTTTTCCATTTATGTATGATGCACATCTGATTACAATTTGATTTGGATATGTATATGGTGTAAACATTCACAGCAAAAGATTCTTGTGTCTATATTTTTCTCTCACCACTTGTTGCACACTTTTTTTACACAATTAGCCCAACATCATAGGGGAACCACAGAACCCCCGTCGGTCACGACGCTTACTCAACCTTCCTCCTATCTTAGGGGGAGTATTTGGTCGTACCCGTTCATTGGTACCTCCTTCACACACTCCTATGAGTGTTACTGTCATAGGATCGGCATTGCTTGGTTCTACATTACTTGGGTCAACATCCCAAAGTCATCCATCCACCCACTCTCCTCTTCACGGAAGCAGGGGACCCACCTCCTCTCAGGGAGGGAGCACCAACCCACCTAGTCCCCATCAAGGGTCAGGTTCACAACACAACATGGCTGGAGCCAACCCCAACCCACCACTCCAGATGCCATACTTGGCCTCTCTCAACATACCGGATCTCACAAAACTCACAAATGATCCTATATTGCATAACCCCACATGGCCTGCAATGCCAACCAAACTTCCTTCAGACATACCAAAGTTTGAAGGAAAGGCTGGGGATGACCCCGCCAATCATGTCATGACCTTTCACCTATGGTGTTCTTCCAACAGCATTATGGAAGATTGTGTTAGATTGCGTCTCTTTCAACGCACACTCACTGGCCCATCAGCCAAATGGTATGTAGAAGAAAAATCAGGGTCCCATGCGACTTTTGAGTCATTAGCCAAAGCCTTCTTGACTTTTTTCCAACTACCCATCCAACATGACAATGGTCTAGAACTACTGTCCAACTTCAAACAAACCTCAGCCACCCATATCGCCGACCACATTCATGAGTGGTGTAGGCGACGTAGTTTGTGTAAAGCAGAAACCACCAAACAACAGTGCCTTGACTGGTTTCTTAGATCACTTGTCTCTCTACTTGGTAAAGACGTCGCTTCCACCTTTCCACAAACCGAAGAGGAAGCCATTAGTAAGGCTCAGCAATACGACCTCATTTACGCACAGTTAGGATACTTGTACACAGTTCTTCCTGATCTACCCAAACCCACACCATTCGGCCAAGACAAACGTGGGATGTCTCATTCAGCAGACGGACTAATAGGTGCCACCACGCACCATGGTACACAACCCCAACAACCACCGATGTATGGCACACCTCAATACCCACCGGTTTATGGGGGCACTCCTTACTATCCCCCACCCACTTACCAACAGCCATACCCTGTTGCTACACCTCCACCCACCAGTGGACCTCCATCGGCACCTCCCGTACATCCACCCATTTCCATGAGCAGTGGCACTCCCTCATCATCAGCTTATAGTACTAGTGAAAGCACACAACCTTCCTATGTACCCTATGGATCAGTACCACCAAAAAATCCATATTTCCCCTTTTCTGGCCCTCCACAACCCAACGCGCCCCCACATCCTCATGCAGGGGTGAATTTTGTTCAACCTTCCGCTGCTCAACAGTACCAAAATTTTGAACAATTGAATACCGCCAACCCACCTCATCTAGCAAACAATAACAGGAGGAAAGGAAAGAATAGAAATAACAACAATCCAGGCCAAGGCAGGAACCATCCCCCACAACACCAACCCCCTGGGGGCAACCAGAACCATGGGAACCAAAACCCCCAAGGGGGAAATAACAACAAACGCCAAGGGCGGAATACTGTCAAAGCCATCCACCCTTGTGCCCTTTGTGGCGTATACGGTCATTACACCCACCATTGCCCCCAGATTGCAGATTTCAAAAGGTTGAAAGATTCAGGGAATCTCCCCCCTACTCCTGCACAACCTGCCCCGCAGCAGGCACAACAACGATATGTGCAACAACCCCCTCCCGCCATACTACAAAATCCCATTCCACATCAGGGTGTGGTAAACACACAACAGGATGCACAACGTCCCCCACCTCAAGCAGGACCATACCACAACCCTAACAATCTAGCTGAGCATACCATTCTCCTCACCAGTGAGGAAGAGATCCTTCTGCAAACTCGGAATCGTCAATATCTGGCTGAGACGACTCCTACCCCTCCACAGACAAACCCTACACCAGTGGCACCCCCGTTAGTCATCCCTCGCCCTACTGTCGAACCACCACTACGCATCCCACGCATCCCATTGGGCAGGAACGTTCACAACCCACAAGCTAGGGCGGCTCACAATTACAGCTTAGTAGACGACTTAGCACAATCCCTGGCTGCCATGTCAGTCTTGGAAGTCCTCCAGACTTGTCCGACACAAAGGAAATCACTACTTTCCGCCTTAGGGGCAGTTGACCCAGCCGATACTCGACTGATCACCTTTGACCTTGATAATAGAGAGCCTCGCCTTCCTGCCGCAGTTGCTATTCAAATACCAGTCAAAATACGGAACATTACCGTCCATCGGTGTATCATCGATGAAGGGGCATCTACATGCATCATGTCCAAAACAGTATGGCAGAAACTTGGTTCTCCAGAACTAACACCATCCGCCATCACATTGCGAGCTTATGATGGACGACCATCCTCTCCTGAAGGGCTCCTCCAAAATATCCCCGTTGAATTCAGAGGCAAAACCATTCTCATCGACATAGAAGTTATCGACGTCACACTCGATTACAATATCTTGTTCGAACGTAGCTACATGTATGCTATGAAGGCAGTGGCATCTTCTGTTTTTCGGACAATCATGTTTCCTCACAACGGAAAGATTGTAACCCTCGACCAACTCTCATATTATGAACCCAACCCCTCTGCCAATGTCGATAATATTCTTCCCCTTATTCACACCAACCAAGAAGTATACCCACTTGTATAGATGGGTCCTGGAATTTTCAAAGATCCATCCTTATTAGGGACATACCATGGAGCACCACCGCTCCTTCCCCCTAATCAAGTATGTGGCGTTACATCTAACAAAACTCCCACGGGGGACACCCATCCTCCTCAAGAGGCTTCAGTTAGTCCTGACGTCTCACCAGTCGCAGCAGCACTACCCCAGGTGCCTCCTGCGAACCCGCCGACCCCTACAGTCCACGAATTCCCCCCCCCTCCAAGACCTAGTCCCATTTGGGAGACAGTTCCTCGACCCCTCACTCAAATTCCCTTCTTCTACCCACCCCCCAGTGTAGAAGCTTTCCAAGTAGCCGCAACGCTTACACTACCCAACATGGTGTTAGCAATTCCAGTGTGGTATTTACATCCACCTGAAATGGTCCCCCGCCCGCAGGAAGGTTTCCCCATGACGGTTCCTGTTCTCTCACCCACCACCCCTACTACCCCCATACTCCCTACCCCCCCGACTACAGCTGGGGGCAGGAGGAAGCAGAAAGAACCAATTGCTCCCCGTCCCCCACGCATCCCACCACCTTGCGCACTATGTGAGAAAACAGGCCACCAAACCAACAACTGTCCATCACTACCGGAGTTACAGAATTTGATTCCCCCCAACCCAACCCCCACACCACTCACTACTACTGCTACCACTCAACCTTCCAATAGTAAAGGGTTGAAGACCAAATTCGCATGTGCCATCTGTTCTGAATATGGCCACTACACCCATCATTGCCCAGCACTGCCTCGTTTTCGACAGGCATTAGCTATAGTCAAACGCGACATTCAGAACAACCCATGCCCCGCCACATCCTCTTTAAACATCACTGACATTCGTTATGTCACTACTTCAGTTAATGAATGTATGAGATGCCCTTGTTCTCTCTGCGATTCACTAACCCATTTTACGTACCAGTGTCCAAGGATCATCGAGTATCGGCAACGACAGCGGGCCATAAGGCACCACCCAGCAGAGGTAATTCACCTGCCTGCACCCCCAGCAGATCCACACGTCATTTCTCTCCAGACCGAGGCACTCCCTACGCCTCCGTGGTTCCTATATGACATATCTGAGGATTTACCCCGTAACCCTCCCAACTCTCCTGCACATTCCTCTACAGAGACTCGTCATCTCACCACTACAGGTACCACTCAGTCCCTCAATATATGGTTTATGTCGAGTGAATCCTCCCCTTCTCCCAGCATTACCCCTCTGTTTCATCAACAGAGGGCAAGCACACTGACACTGAGATCACTCGTCATGATCCCTTGTACTCCCGTTGTTTCCAAAACGACGAGGAAATATTAGAAGAACTTAACAGCCCAGATTTTCCTTGGGACGCACTACATCATCGTGCACTCTTCCTCCCACAGGAAACACTCATGCCTCCTAATCAAAACCCCATGTACGTGGTCGAAACCAAAGATTTTATCCCACCTGGGACCATCAATTGGTTCAAAAACCCCATTCCCGCTCCTGATGCATTCGAAGAAGGCAACATGGCTAACATTTCCCCCACCATCAAGATCGACATTTCTATAAAAAGTGGTGTCATCGAAGAAATCATCATCGGAGCTGCTTGCACTCCTCAAGAAATTGCCGCATACAAAGCCCTCTTCCAAGAATACCGGGATATCTTCGCTTGGTCATACACAGAGATGCCTAGTCTTGATCCCTCTATTGTCGAGCACCGCATCGACACCTGGCCGGACATCACACCCATTCGCCAGAAACAACGACCGCTACACCCATCCAAGGCTGCGGCTATCAAAGCCGAAATTGACAAATTACGTACAGCTGGGTTTATTTACCCCATCGCTTACACGTCATGGGTTTCCAACCCTGTACCCGTCGACAAGAAACAGGGCACTATCCGCGTCTGCACAGACTTTCGCGATCTCAACAATGCATGTCCCAAAGACAACTTCCCAACACCCTTCATCGATCAGGTCATCGATGACTGTGCTGGCCACGAGGCCCTCTCCTTCATGGACGGATTCTCTGGCTATAACCAAATTCAGATACACCCAGCCGATCAGTATAAAACTGCATTCATTACCCCGTGGGGTACTTTCACATATCGTGTCATGCCTTTTGGCTTAAAGAATGTCGGCGCAACTTTCCAATGGGCGATGACATACATATTCCATGATCTGGCTGAAATCATCCTTGCCTACTTGGACGACCTCACCGCTCGATCCAAGAAACGTACCCAGCATCTCGACGATTTATGAATCATCTTTCAAAGATGCCGCCAATACAACATCTGCTTGAACCCCCTCAAGTGTGTGTTCTGTGTTACCGCAGGGTGCCTCCTCGGTTTTATCGTTTCACAAAGTGGTATCACCGTAGACCCTCTCAAAGTCAAAGCCATCACCGAGATTCCACCTCCCCGGAATATCCGACAACTTCAGAGTCTACAAGGCAAAGCCAACTTTCTCAGACGCTTTGTTCCTGATTACGCTATACGCGCACATGGTTTCCTTCGCTTACTACGTCAGGACATTCCCTTTCAGTGGGACGATTATGCCCAACAGTCGTTTGACGATTTGAAAGCAGCGCTTTCCAATGCACCTCTGATTAGTGCACCTGACTACAGTCGCGACTACATTCTCTACGTATCAGCATCCGCTATATCAGTAGCCAGCGTTCTCGTCCAGCTCGGAGATGACAATCGTGAACACATCATTTACTACGTTAGCAAAAACCTCTCCGGACCTCCCCTTAAGTACAAACACGAAGAGAAACTCGCTCTTGCAGTTGTCCTCGCAGTTCAAAAACTGCGCCATTATATCCTGCTTCGCACCACCAAGGTTGTCGCAGATTCCAACCCAATGCAACATTTGCTCAGCCGTCGCCAAGTTAATGGAAAATTTTCTCGATGGATCGTGATCCTCCAGGAATACGACCTCGAGTTCTCAACACCAAAGAGTAAGAAGGCCCTCATCCTCGCCGAACTTGTCACGACCCTTCCCTCTAACACACCCAGTGCCCCCGTCAATACTGACTTTCCTGATGAGCATCTCTTTTACATCGCCTCTGATGATCCTTGGTATGGCGACCTCCTCGTCTACCTATGAACTCAAAAGTTCGGTAATCACTTATCACGAGATGATCGTCGACGCATTCGCCATCAGGCCCCCTGCTATCTCCTCATTGGAGATATCCTATACCGGCGGGGCGTTGACACCATCCTTCGTCGCTGCCTGACCATTGACGAGGCCGACCGAGTTTTAAACGATTGCCACAGCGGTGCATGTGGGGGCCACCTTTCTGGCATCTCCACCGCGCAAAAGATTATCCGGGCTGGTTATTTTTGGCCTACCTTGTTTCATGATTGCATTCATGCCGTGAAACGATGTGAGCAATGTCAGCTCTATGCCAACAAATCCCGCGCTCCCCCCGCTCTTCTTCATCCTGTCATTACGGCAGGCCCCTTTTGCAAATGGGGTATTGACTTTATGATCTGTAATCCCCCCTCCAGCAATGGTCACAAATACATTGTTGTTGTTGTTGATTACTTTACCAAATGGGCTGAAGCTATGCCCACCTTCAACAATACCGCTGACACTGCAGCGCGTTTTTTCTTTAACCACGTCATATCCCGGTTCGGAGTACCTCTCCATCTAGTCTCCGATCACGGGAAACATTTCGAGAATGATATCTTCGTCGAACCCTCATCTCGGTTAGGCTTCTCTCACGAGTTCGCCTCACCATACTACCCTCGGTCTAACAGACAGGTCGAGGCAGTGAACAAAGTCCTCAAGACCATGTTACAACGCACGGTCAATAAACATAAAACCAATTGGCATCATATGTTATTTTCCACGCTATGGGCTTACCGTACGGCAGTGAAAACCGCCACAGGTTTCACACCGTTTCACTTAGTCCATGGGATCGAGGCAACTCTTCCTATCGAGTGCGAAATACCAACCCTTCGCACCGCCATTGATCTTTTACCTGACACTGATCCACTGGAACAGCGCTTGCTGAACTTGGAATCTCTGGATGAATATCGTCGATCCTCCTTATAGAACAACGAGGCAGCTAAAAGACGATCCAAGGCTACCTTTGATCGCCATGTCAACCTTCGATCATTTCGCGAAGGCGACCTTGTCCTCGCCTATGATATCGCACACGATACCTTTGGCCATGGCAAATTCGAATCACTATGGCATGGCCCTTACATCATCCAACATTGCCTCACCAAAGGCGCCTACATCCTGGCCTCCCCCGAAGGCCATGCACTCAAAGAACCCGTCAACGGGTTATACCTCAAGAAATTTTTCGCTTAGAAGTGGTCATGCTACTTTAGGTTACTTTTTTCTTGTTTAGTGTTTTTAATCTTTTTTCCTTACCCTATTTTCTAAACAATCCTTTGTGTTATTGACAGATGACTCCTCCACCAGCTTATCACATTGGTTACGCCGATGGCGCCAGCCGTTGGACACAAAATCTCGCTTCGGCTGCTTGGGCTCTTTACACCCCTTCACATGAAATGTTGCATTCAAACGGCATATGTTTGGGGCCAGCAACCAATAACCAAGCCGAATACACTGCTGTCATAGGCCTCTTGACTGACGCCCAGCATCATCATATTCGTCACCTTAGCGTTTTCCTCGACTCACAGTTAGTCGTTCTCCAACTCAACAATGTTTACCATGTACACGATCCGTGCCTCTTTCGCAAATACCTGCAGGTTAGATTGTTATCTCGACATTTTGATTCCATTACATTTACACATATTCCACGACAATTGAATCAAACAATAGATGAAATAGCTAACATGGTATTAGACTGGCATATATCACATCAAGATACACATACATAAACATCTCATACATCCTGTCACAGCATATAGGAAACATAGACACCATCATCATAAAATACAAAAACATATATACCACATTTTGGATCTCAAAAAATAGGTCTACTCATGTATATATCATATCCAAGTGTTTTTATACAAAAAATATGGGCCCACTAGCCCGTGCCACATCATGGTACAACAAAACCGGCTCACCAGCCTAATAAAAAATGGTACACATATGTATCATACAATCAAGGGGCCTCTAAGGCACCCCCAGCCGCCCCTCCCTCAGGAGGAGGTGGTGGCCCACCCCTACCTGCCCCAGGCGGTGGTGGTGGATCATCTGCTAGACCGCCCTGCCCAGGTGGCAGGCGGCCACTCGTCATAGCCGCTAGCACCGCAACCCGCCGCAGGATCGACCGCCATGGCTGCGGCATTCCAACACACTGCTCCAGGAACTCCTCGTCCTAGATCTGGATCCACATACGCTCTGGCACGTCTCGTAGAACCGTCTCAAAGTGACGGACTATATCCTCATCGGCTCCCGCTGCTGCCGGAGGAGCGTGCGAAGGTCCCGCACCAGGATCATCCCAATGGCGCCTCTGTGCCGGTCTCTCAGCCTCTGCTGGTCCTCCAGCCGCCTCATCCCTCGGCCGCCTCTCTCCATGAGGTGGTCTATCCTGCTACGCTGGCGCCTGGAACACATCCACCTCCCGGCCGCGAGGTGCCACATCTGCACAAGCACCAAACAAGCAACAAACAATGATATTAGTGTTCATACATCAAAAACATGTGCACTAGTATAAACAACAGCATAAACGTAAATCACAAAAACACAAACACATCACATACCTCTATGATCGAACGCCTCCCCAGGAGGCAGTACCATATCGGGGTCCCTCCGGAAGTCCACTCCCGCATATGGGAACCGGAGGATGAACTACGGCGTCTGCCTCCAGATCTGCGCTGCCTCCTCTGAAAAATAGTGGCCCCCCTTGCCACCACCGCCGCGAACCAAAATCTTTGACCACCGCCTCAACCGCGGGTGTCGTGCAGCTGGCACCTCCAGCACCACCCTCGACCGCAATGCTGGCACTCTCTCCAGAAAAAAGGCTACCAGGATGGAAGCAAAAGCAAACTCTCCCCGGCCCGTCGACCGACATCGGTCCAGCTGCGCGATCATCCGAGCATGGAGAGCCAACCCCCAGGTGAACCGCTCACGGCCCACCACCACCCTCTCCATCAGCATCAGTTCCCCACCACTAATCCGGTGAGGTGTTGTAGACCCATACACACGCACTATCATCGATGCCACGCATCGATGCAGTAGAACATCTAGCGCATTAATGCGCACAGCCGACCCAGTCATGTAATGCCCACGTGAGCAAAATCGCCCCGCATACTTGGCCAGGTCTGTCTCCCTCGGCATCACGGGCGCTGCCAGCATCGGCGTTCCCCGAAAGGGGAGCCCAGTGAGGAAATACACATCCTCCATAGTAGTAAAATCGACCCGCTCTCCCCGCACGTAGAAGCAGTGCTCCTGAGTACTCCACATCTCAATGAGAAAATGGAGCAGGTACTCCTGAGCCCATATCAGTGGGCACTCAAAAAACTTTAGCAGCCCACTAGCCACCAAAGTCGCCCGCACTGCTGGCCTCACCTCGGCCACCTCCTCCCGTAGCGGCTCCCAGTCCCGCTCATGCCACCGCACATCCATAATCACGGAAAGCTGCCTGCAAACAACCAACAGGCCTACATTAGCTTGGGCACTCATCTAACATATCAAAACAAGCTAATTTTTTAACCCAAAACCTTGCCTCCAAGGCACGGTTTTTTTACCCACAGGCGCGCACACATGCGCGCCTGTTCGCGATACAGGCACGCATGAGCGCACGCCTGTCTTTTCTACAGGTGCGCTCCAAGTGCACGCCTGTTCGCAGCACAGGCGCGCTTTAGAGCGTGCCTGTCGTGAATTTGATCCTGTAGACCCATTGACACTTCACAACATTATTTCCTTTTGATTGGGGAACTAGGTCCCAAGTCAAAGAATCAATTTGTGTCTACATAATTTGTTCCCATTTAGGTCATCCTTGAGCATTCGAGTAGGAAATAGGATCAAAAGTTTCAAGTACATAAGTCATCAATGTAATGCTGACATGTTTCTTTTGAATTTAGGTTTTTATTCTGGAGGAAATATCATCGGCATCAGGTCCAATAGCTTTAATTGTCTTGGCATACCATCTGGGTAGACAAGAAATGGGTGAACTATTGTTCACTGTGGAAGGTCAATCATAAGTCAGAGCAATTTCAGTTGACAGATATGACGAACCAGTCAAAACAGATATCGATGAAATAATAAACTTGAAGGTCAATGGTCTAGTCGAAATAGGAACAAATGTTTACTATCTAGTCAACGAACTAAAAAATGAAACATGAGAACTAGAGTCAGAAACAACATCAAATGGATCATCCCACAACAATCTAGAGGAGGCATTCAATAACTTGATTCCATAAGACTTCTTATCAAACCATAGATTTTGTTTGATAATGATTTTTCATTTGATAGGATCAAAAATTCAATAGGATCAAAAATTCAATAGGACTTAGACTCTTTAGAGTTATAGTCCATCATGATGCAAGAATGACTCTTTGCATATAACTTCTTTCTGAAATCATTGAAAACATGATCCCAGGAAACACATACAAACAAATAGAGGTGGAAGACTGAAGGATTTTTTTCATACCATCATTCGAATGGAGTGAGAGAAGGAACAAATCAAGTTGAGATGCAATTGAGCAGATAGTTTGCACAATATACAACTTTAGCCAAAAAGTGAGGAAGAAAATATTTGTCCTGCAAAAGATATCTAGCCATTTTTACTAACATCTGATTCTTGTGTTCTACAATGACATTCTATTGAGGTGTGTGAGGAACCAATTATTTCCATTCAATACTAGATCGAACCAGGAATTATTCAAAAGGTTGATTGACACACTCACCACCATTTTCGGATCTCATGCACTTGATGGGTCAACCACATTGCTTTTCAACAAAGGATGTAAATTCTTTCAACTTCTCAAAGAAAATATTTTTTTCTTCCAAAAAATAGACCCTAGAGAAACATGAGAGATTGTCAATGAAAGTCAAGATATACCTTACACATGCTAGGGAAGGTAGATTGATGCAGCATACATCACTCTAAACCAACTCTATAAGGTTCTATTCTCTCCATGTGTTTCTAGCATCAAAAGGTGCTTGATTATTCTTTCCAAGCACACAACCTTTACAGACTCCTTCAGGGGAAAACACTTTAGGTATAACAACAACCATGTTTTGAGTTTCCATCGACTGCGGACTTTGAAAATTCAAGTTTTTGAATCATCCATGCCAAGTTCTACTTCTCTCATTAGTGTGAGCAACAAGAGCAGTCGGTTGAGTTTCAGGTCGAGTCATGTCATATAATTTATACAGATTTTCCTTCAGGTCATGAAACCCTCTAGCAATAGTCAACTGACCTTTCTTCAAATCTCAAACAAAGAATCAATCTAGCCAAAATTATACATTTTTACATGTCTATGTTAATTGAGAAACAAACAACAAATTTTCACTAAGATTTGGCAAATGATAAATGTCAAAAATTCTCCCATGTCAACATGAAACATCACCTTGACCACCAATATCGAGAGAAAAATCATCGGAAACATAAATATTCCTCTCCTTAGTGTCATGCAACGAAGTGAAAAAGGAGGCATCCTTATCCATATGATGAGTGCACCTAGATTCGACTACAGATTTGTTCTATGCAAAATGAGACAACGAGGATTAAGAAGTTCTAACTTAGAAGGTGACATTATCAGCGGGTCGGTGAATAGTGGACACATATCCTTCAAGGAATTTAACATTTTCCTATAAATTGTCTCTCTTCTTGTAACAAACCTTTTCCACATCTCCAGTCTTTCCAAAACACTGAAATGTCATTTTATTTCGAATTTGACAGGGTGGATTTGTTTCCCTTTAGGTTACTAGTCATGGAATCCAATTCTCTATGTAGGGGTATCAAACCATCCTTTTTCCCTGTAACTTCCCCAACCTTCCTAGCTAGGATACACCACACAAATATCCGAAAAATAATATGATACCAAAATGTAACATCCCCATCCACCTAGGCCAAGCCACGTCACATGATATTAAGTTTTGTAGCCATGGAAAAACATATTGTAACATCACCCAACATACTTTTGAACAATACTACTTTGAAAATACATTGCACAGATTCTATACTAAACACTACTATGTGAAATATCACCTAATTAAAATGATCAACCATAATTTGAGTCATGCCACACTAAATTTATCCTTTAATCACAACTTTAATCTTCAGAAGTAACTTAAACAATCGTGCAACAATGTACTGATCACGCAGACTACTCCTAGTGCGCACAAGAAAATCCAGCCTCTGGTGCATCGAAATTATTCTCTATGCACATTACAATTCAACAATCCCTGGAGGCTCATACCAAAATCATAAGGTTATATTACAGGAAAAATATCAACATCTATCATACTCAAACACAACTAAAATAATGACTAGTAGCACCACACTTACATGTGCACGTAGCATTAAACAGATTAAAAACAATTTCTTAATGCGACAACATACAAGAATTAAACCCATAAAAAAATGCATACATATAATATGCACATAGTAAATGACACAAGAACATAAAGACACTTATCTTTTATGAAAATCACCAACTGTGCGCATAACTCAGACGTTCCTCCCAAGCATAGAATCTATTGCTCATATACTTTCAGTAACATGTCACCCTCAAGACTGGACTTAAGTCCACCAAGGAAAAAGGGTTCCTAGTGATAGGACAAGGTCTAATACTCAACAAATTTTCTCATTCCAAGGTTCCTGCTGCTATAAATAGACTACAGTCTCTCATTCCCCACACACCTATCATACCCAAGGAAGTGTGCCCCTTCTCTACTTAATATTCGCTCATCTACCCCACTTCCTTTCTAGGGTTACCAGTAATAGGATGGATAGGAAGTCTCCAAGCTCTACAACTAATTCCCAACACACCAGGGAACAATTCCCAACAAAAATATCACCATGAGAGTATTCTCATGGGCCTAACAACTCGCCTCTTCAACACTAAATCTCTCACCCAGAGAAACTGGTCACATGCCTGACAACCCGCCTCTTTGACAGAAAGACTTAGTTTACAAAATACTTACATAATTTTCTATGCAAATAAGGTTATAATTGGATTTTCTATACATCCTGACCCCCTTCTACTCACAATAAAGTGAATCATGAATAATCCTCCAGAATGAGTTATCTTTGGAATCAATTCTTCTCTAATAATACACTAAGGCCATCAATATATATATATATATATATATATATATATATATATATATAT
>CBVK0100300200.1:0-13219 GCA_900067695.1 Picea abies
TTATTGGATATATGAGATATCTCTGTACATTTCTTTATTATATCTCTGCTTTCATTTCGTGTCGAAAATAATCTGGATCACCACCAGATTCAATCGCACCTCCCAATTTCGGTTCGTCATCCTGCCGACATCTTGATACCACACGGTGCCTAAGCGCTATCGCGACATACCCATGAGGAAAATAAACTAGAGTGGAGCAGAGGAAGAGTGCCAACACCGCGGGGATGAAAATCGCACGCAAAAAAACGCTATCAAAACCAATGAGCCAAATGCCCAACCGCTCGTTCTTGTCAAATATAACCATGATCTCTTGTGTCGGAGTTCCCATGGGGGGAGGTGACAAACTGCATCTAACGTTCGGAGCTATTAATGTCGGGGTGAGGTGAAATGGGAGACTCGACGTCTAGTAGTACCAACTGCTGCAGAATTGTGTGAGGCGGATATAATTAAGGCATGGAGTTGCCTTAGTGCGGGGGATGTGGAAGCTCCTTGTCGCTCCCCTCCACCTACTGCCATTAAGCTTCATGGATGGATGAGACCCCATCCGGGGTCCCTTTTTATCGAATTACATTTAATAAAGACATTGTTATTTCTACCACCCTTGGCTGGGTTGGGCTGTAGAATGCACTTATCTCTTCCCAACATAACAATGACAATGTGGATTCTCCTTATCTATGGAAAATTTCATGATATTCACAGAAATTTATTGGTCAATAATACTATAAGAATGTCTAAGGAAGTACAAGCAAGGCGTCCCTTCTGAATGTTAGATTTCACAATCCGATGTTTGAAAAAACAAACTCTATAGTAATGAAAACTTGAATGTTAGGTCCAACTCGAATTTTTGGATCTCTTTGCCTCCCCATTAAAAACACGAGGTCTCCACTTAATGAACCTATGACATGGCACGATATCAAATAATACCCCTAATTTTACTGGATATTGAAAAATACCTCCTAAAATCTTTTTGCTGAACCCCCCTCCCAATACATCTTCCCAATAAGAAAACCCCAATTTTTACTAGATATCACCTATTTTTATGAGATGCCCCTTTTATACTCTTTAATACCTATAAACCCCCTATATACCCCTCATCCCCCACCAATACCTACAATATATTGACCCTATTTTTCACAATTTAAAAACCCCCTATACCTACAATATATTGACCCTATTTTTCACAATTTAAAAACCCCCTTTATGAATGAAAGTGAGAAGATATTGGTCAACAAGATGAAGCCCCTGTCACTAAAACAAGTTATGATTCAATGCATCAATGTCATTATTAACTTTTTAACACCCATTAATGTTCATATATTTCCATTGACACTTGGGCATACCGGGTACTATCGTTGGTTCATCGAAGGTTATGCCTATATTAAAGAGCCTATGGAGCGGTCGTTGAAGAACACATAAGATTTTATCTAGACAATAGATTGTGAAGCAACTTTTAACACTCTAAAGAAAAAACAACAGGTGATGGCCTCGATTTTGAGTTTCCCAATCTTGAATTGAAGGGCTAAATTCCAAATACACATTGGTGCTTCAAGTATTGCACTGGGGGAAATCCTGACGCAACCTGGAGAAGGGAGCTTATATCTTCCCATTTACTTTTCTAGCAGGAAGATATCTAGGATCAAACACCGCTATATTTCCACAAAAAGAGAAGGCCATTTGATGATCATTCCACCTTGAAACAATTACTCAATAGGCCCATTATAGAGGGGTACATATGTAAGTGGTTACTCTTGTTCCAGGAATTTTATTTTGAGGTCAATGTTAAGCTAGAAAAGCACAATGGCCACAATGTAGGGCCAAATCACCTCTCTTGGCTTGAATCGGAGAATTAGGAGGCCTTGTAGATGTCTAGCTCCCTAGTGTCGACTTGTTCAAGATTGAAGTAGTTTCAGATTACTTGGAGGAGATTTCCTTGTTTTTGACCACATGAATAGCTTCACTTTATTAGTCCACTACCAAAAAAACAACACCTTATGGCCAAGGAAATCGATGATCAACTAATAGCAAGACATTTATACAATATTGGTTGTGAGGGCATTGTCTATCGATGTCTTTTAAAACAAAAATGATCAGATATCTTATGGGGATGTCATAGCAAGTTCGTAGAGGGGCATGTAGGAGGAAAGGCTATGGTTGGGAGGATGTTATAAGTAGGAGTGTGGTGGCCTACAGTTTATAAATATGCCAAAGTTCTTGCCAATAGTTACAATGTTGGTTAATGAATAAGTAGACCTTTCCAACAACATGAAATGCCTCTTAATTGTGTATTGCCTTTAGCTATTCTATTCGATAAGTGTGTATTTCATTGGGCTAATCAATCCGCCAAAACAACCCATGATCATCACAATTGATTATCACACAAGATTGGTAAAAAAAAACACTTTTATAGCCCATTACATGATCATCACACAAGATTGGTCAAAGATACCCTCACCATGAACTATTCATTTGATATGTTTACAAGGTTTATTTTTGAAAATATCATTACTATATTCCATTGTCCCAAGAAAATATCATTATTATATTCCACTCTCCCAAGATCTTAACCTATGATGAGGGAACAAACTTCATCAATGAGACTATTGCAACCCTCATCAAACAATTCATGAACTAGTATCATCGTACTAGCCTATACCATGCACATGCCAATGGTACATTGAAGACATTTAATAATATTTTAGAATACAACTTAACTATTGTCTACTCTATTAATAGGGATGATCTGGATGAGTGGATCCTAGTTGTAATATGGGCACATTGAACCACTAGTACTAATAAATTGACCAAGCAAACACCTTTCAAGTTGGTTTATGGTAAAGAGGTAGTGGAACCAGCTGAGTTTATCGTTCTTAGTATGCTCATTGCACAGGTAAATTATATGACAGGTGAAGAATCACTCCAAGAAAGGTTGGTTGATTGAATGGTACTTGAGGATGACAAATTTTTGAATCCTTCCATTGGGATGTGGAAAAGGCTTGGAAAAATCCTTGGCACGATTACCACATAAAGCAAAAAAACATTTGAGAAAGGTGATATGTTCCTCTTGTATGACAACAAGTATTTGAAGCATCTTGATAAGTTACAAATGCATTGGCATAGCACATTCCTAGTTGAAAAATATTAAGGATTCTTGAACTCTTCACAAATGCATTGGCATAGCACATTCCTAGTTGAAAATATTAAGGGCTCTTGAACTCTTCATCTATCTCAATTGGATGGTGTACTTTGATCAAGGTTGGTGAATGACACTCACTTGAATCCCATTACCCTAACCTCTCAATAAATTGGAAGTATCTCCCTTGCTTAGGAGTTAGGTAGGGTAGGTTAGGTTTATTTCTTATGTCTAGTTTATTTATCTTTCTTTTTTATGTTTTGCGAGTCTAGGAGGCAACGTGTGACTTTAGAGTTTTGTTGGGTTGTTTAATTTCATATCTATACTTAGTATGTCTTTGTTTATTTTGTTTCTTTTAGTCCAAGCACCACCTTTAAGGTTGATGATGGAATATATCATTCCTTTAAGTGTAGTGAATGGGTATAAGTCATAAACATATTTGAAATAAAAATATAGTAGTGAATGGGTATAAGTCATAAACATATTTGAAATAAAAATATAGCTGGAGGTGAATTGGGTGGGATGAGTCATGGGAGAATAGCCTTTTATCAATTGTGTCATTACGTATAGGTTACATCAATCTAAGGTTTCATTTAGGGAAAAGTACAACATGTGATAGGGGTCATTTGGGGAATGCATTAGGCTAGATGATGTGATTCATGGTTTCCTTAGGGGCTTTGCTCAAATATTAGATATTGAAAATATGTCTAGGATGTTGCAAAATACTATCAAGCAATTTCTCGATGGAGAAGAAGAAGAAACCAATGCCCCTCTTCCTAAAATACATACACAACTTAGTTTCACTCTAGTAGGTGCCTAGTTTGAATATCTTTAGGTTATGTGCACAAGTCTATGTCGATGGGTTTATTAGGAACATCATCCACGAATACGGGGAATCATTGCTTGGGTTTCCCCATGAGGTTTTCATTGGAAAAAAAGAATAAGAAATATATGCCGACCTAGTAAAGAGGAAGAATAAATCATGAAATGACCAAGAGTGCAGGCTCACTACAGACATTGCTAGCTATGAATTTAGAGATGTTATGTTAGATTTGGGATTTGACATAAACATCTTGTCAAAAAAATCCTAGAAGGTGATGGGAAGCCCTAAGCTTGTCTATTCACCAATTTAGTTGCACCTCTCCAACTAGTGTAATATTGTTCCCATTGTCGGGATGGAGGATGTTGAAGTTAACTTGGAAAGATTAAGGACCATGGTAGATTTTGAAGTGATTGAAATACTAGATGAGAAATATCCTTATCCAAAACTATTGGGAATTGAGTGATCCTTTGATGATAATTCCATCATCAATATAAAGAAAGGAAAGATGTCCTTTGAATAAAAAGGCTTATGGCTGATACAACCTATTAATCCCTACCAATACCTAGGGTACACTAAGTCAACTGAAGATGG
Source organism: Picea abies (assembly GCA_900067695.1). Taxonomy (NCBI): domain Eukaryota; kingdom Viridiplantae; phylum Streptophyta; class Pinopsida; order Pinales; family Pinaceae; genus Picea; species Picea abies. The sequence continues at coordinate 4,545 of CBVK0100300200.1, forward strand.
TAATAGTGAGTCTATGATATACCAAATCTATAATTGATCGCTGGGAGAAGAGGTGACTATGTGAACCCAATTGTGGATGGTGGTGTTAGCTAGCACATTGTCTTCTCATTTGATATTGATTCTATGGATGCAATGTAGAATTGGAAAAATAACAACCATGGACTATCTTCTAGGAAATGCATCTTGGTCATTCAAGTGTGGTGGATTGGATCTAAATTAAACAACCCTCCTATTTTCTATGGAATGAGTGGTGTGTATACTTTTATAAACATGGTCAATAAAATTATTGAGTCTGAAGAAAAAAAAATTGTCCATGGATGTGTTGCTTAAGGTCACCCCAACCCACTGGTGGGTCACCCATAAAGAAACCCTATAGAATTGGGATGAGATCCAATTGACTATTCAATATATATTCCTTCCACTAGAGGATGAGATGCTAAACAAATATCATGTTGACCTCTTTGAGTTTCATATCTCCAATTTATCCCAGGGAAGAACCTATCCAAATATGCATGTTCAACATTGTACAAATCTATGGACAACATAAGGGTGTCTTGTGAAATTTTGAACCATTTATTTCCGTACACCCTAGAGACCATCCCTCATTCCTAGTACCTACATGACGAGGAAAGGATATAGACGAAGGGTTATCAAGAGGTCTAGCAACATTTTGGTGCATCCTTTTCTTATATGATCAATAGCATGATGCCCATTATCATCGCTACTCTCGATTATCTAAAGAAATTCCTTATTCATGGCTAGAAAGGTAGGCCATCTCCTTAGCTATATTTCAAGCATTGTTATTCAATTCAATATAATAAAGACAAAGAGGTCCACAAGTATCCAAAGTGTTGTACCATTGAACACAATGATGATGGTGAAGTTGACCCTAATGTAGTGTGCCACTTAAATTTCAAATAATCTAAGGGAGATTAGTTATAAAATACATTGTGGATGATTGAGACAGAAAAATATTTACAGAATATTTGAATCTTGGAAAAATAAGTATTGGCATGGAGAAAGAGATTATCATTTCCTTAGTTGGTGAAAAATAGGATGAGCAAACCATATAATAAGTTTCAATGTTACTTAGGGAGTACACAAAACTTTTCCTGAAGAATTTCACAGAAATGAAGGGCATACAAGGAGAACTAGGAGAGATCAAAATAGATTTGAAGCCAAACACAAAGCCCACAAAGAGGAGAATGTATGTATTGAATCACATAATCAAATAGAAGGTAAACGAAGAAATAGACTATATGTTGGTAGTTGGGCTCGTCTTCCCGTTCAAAGAATCAAATTGGATTAGCCCAATTTTGATCCAAGCCAAGATGATATGAGTAGGAGAGATCTAGGTACGTGTCGATTTCATAGGACTCAATGCAACTTGTATCCATGATCCATTCCCAACACCCTTTAAGGACAAGACAGTAGACCATGAGGCAAGAAAAGAAGCATGCTCATTTACAAATGAGTTATTGGGATACCACCAGGTATGCATTGCCAACAAAGACAAAATGAATATGATCTTTGTAACTGAATGGGTGTCTTATGCTTATAATGTGATGTATTTTGTTTTAAAGAATTCCCATGAGGGTTCTCTGAGATTGTCCTTGCATTAGTTTGAGATTGCATATATTAGTTTTTGGAGGTATACTTATATGAATGTATAATGTATAGCCTCCTAACAACTCATATTTTTATGCTTTTCCTAATGTTCAAAAGGTGTCAACAATTACAAATCTTGTTAAATTTGAAGAAGTGTATTTTTTGCACCTCCGTTAGAGTTCTACTTGGGAATATTATATGTTGTGACTAGGTACTAGTTGACCTGACTAATATTAATGCCATTATTAACTTGTCAACACCCACTAATGTCCATATATTTCCATTGACACTTTGACACATTGGGTAATATCGTTAGTTCATCAAATGTTATGCCTCTATTAAAGATCTTATAGAGTAGTCATTGAAGAATATAGAAGATTTTATCTGGACAATAGAGTGTGAAGCAAATTTTAACACTCTGAAGAAAAAATAGGTGATGGCCCCTATATTGAGTTTCCCTAATTGAAATATGACTAAATTTCACATACACATTGATGCTTCAAGTATTGCACTAGGAGAAATCATAACACAACCTAGAGAGGGGAGCTTATATCTTCCGATTTACTTTTATGGTAGGAAGGTATCTAGGATTGAACATCTCTGTACTACCACAAAAGGAGAATTCCATTTGATGGTGTCTTAGCTCCAAAATTTTAGGCACTACTTGTTAGGTGGCCATTTTAAAGTTTTTACATATTAGTCCACCTTGAAATACCTTGTCAATAACACCATTCTAGAAGGACACATATGTAATTGGTTACTCTTGTTCCATGAATTTTATTTCGAGGTCAATGTTAAGCCAAAGAACCACAATGTAGGTCCAGATCACCTCTTGTGACTTGAATTGGGAGATTTAAGAGGCCTTGCAAATGTCTAGCTCCTCAATGTCGACTTGTCAAAGATTTAAGTAGTTCTAGATTACTTGGAGGATATTTCCTTGTTTTTGACTACATGAATAACTTTACTCGATTAGTCCACTACCATAAACAAACACCTTGTGGCGAAGGGCATTTATCATCAACTAATATTAGGACATTTATACAATATTGGTTACACGATTGTAGAGGGGCATGTAGGAGGAAAAGCTATTGTTGGGATAATACTATAAGTAGGAGTGTGGCACCAGGTACAATATACAAATATGCCAAAGTTTATTCGAAGAGTTACAATGCTTGTTAATGAATAGGTAGGCCTTCCCGTCAAGATGAAATTCCCCTTAATATTGTCTTGGCCTTGCAACTAGTTGAGAAGTTTGCAGTGTATTTCACTGGGACAATTAATCCACCAAAACAACACTTTGTATACCATTACTTGATCATCACAACTAACTAACACACAATATGGGTCGAGGCTACCCTAGCCATGAACTGTTCACTTAATATGGCTACAAGGTTTATTTTTGAAAATATCATTGCTAGATTCCATTTCTCCAAGAGATTAACCAATTATCAGAGAACACACCATTAATAAGACGGTTGCAACCCTCATCAAAGAACTCATGAACAAGTATCATCAGAATAACCTATACCATCCATATGCCAATGGCACAGTGAAGGAATTTAATAACGCTTTATAATACAACTTAACTATGGTCTACTACATTAATAGGGATGATTTAGATGAGTGGATCCTAGTTGTAATATGAGCATATTGAACCACCGGTACTAATAAATTGACCCAACAAACACCCTTCAAGTTGGTTTATGGTAAAGAGGTAGTGGCACTAGCTAAGTTCATTTTTCCTAGTATGCTCATATTATAGGTGAATTATATGACAAATGAAGAATCACTCCAAGAAAGGATAGCAAAGTGAATGGTACTTGAGGAAGACAAGTTTTGGGAGGCCTTCCATCAAGATGTGGAAAAGGCTTGGAAAATTCCTTAGTGTGATTTCCACATAAATAAAAAATCTTTTGAGAGAGGTGATATGGTCCTCCTATATGAGGACAAGTATTTGAAACGTCTTGGTAAGTTATAGATGCATTGACTTACCTCGTTCTTAGTTGAAAATACTAAGGTCCCTTGAACTCTTCATTTAACTCAATTGGATGGTGTACTTTGATCAAGGTGGGTGAACGTTGTTCACTTCAAGTCTGTCATCCTAGCCTCTCAATAAATTGGAAGTATCTTCCTTGTTTAGGAGTTATTTAGGGTGGGGTAGGTTTATTTCTTAGGTCTAGTTTATTTGTCTTTATTTTTTCATTATGCGAGTCTAGGAGACAACATGTTACTTTTGGGTTTTGTTGGGTTTTGCCATTCCATATCTAGCCTTAGTATGTTGTTGTTTCTTTTTCTTCTTTTAGTCCAAGCACCACCTTTAAGGATGAGGAGTGAATCTATTATTCCTTTAAGTGTAGTGGATGGGTAGAAGTCATCAATATATTTGAGTAAAAAGGACAACCGAAGGTGAATCAAGTGGGATGAGTCATGAGAGAATAGTCTAGGCTTATCGATTGAGTCATTACATATAGGTTACATCAATCTGAGGTTTCATTGAGGGAAAATTGCAGCACATGATAGGGGTCATATGGGGACTACATTAGGCTAGATGATGTGATTCATGGGTCAATTTAGTTTTCCACCAAAATATCCTATAGATTTCACCTAGGTGTGTGTCAACATTTATTGTCAAAATATTGAAATCATTACCAAATATAAATGATTGTAGAAGATTTAAACGACCTTTTAGGATCTAAAGAAATGACTAGTTTGACTTATGTATTAAAGCCATGGATTCAAAATCTATCACATGCATTATGGTTGCTAATGATCACCTACCTACTATTAATACTCTTTGATTATAGATAGAAACTTAGCAAGATTTTGGCTCATCATGTTTTTCTTTAACTTTTCCAACTTGAGGTACTCCACTCTAGAGCTCTCCCTTTCATTATGCAACATCAAAATTACCATAAGAACACCCCTAATGACATTCGGTCAAAATTCTTAGTTTTCTATTAGTATCATTTCCACTAGTTAGTGCCAAAGATGTGGAAAAAAATATTTAGTGTTGAAGTTAGGAAGAAGAAAGTTGTTTGGAACGAATTTGTCGACTCCTTTGTTACCTATATCAATGGTCCTAAGGGTTAGTTAGAGTCATGAAGATTGTTTATCATGACCTATCAGATCCATATCTATTTCTAGAGTTGCAATTGAATGTGTATCAATTAACAGTAAGGACCTATAGTGGATAAATGAAGACTGAAATCATATTAGAATTATAGTAGTTGTATGAGTCTATTCTCATGAATGTAACAAAGGCACCTACCATTGGGAGAATGAAATAAGTCATTATATGTGTTATGTAATTTTTATCTACATGCACAGTGGCCACCTTTGGCTAGAGCATCCTTCTCCCTTCAATGTTCAATACATTGAGGATTTGACTAGGTTTTTTTATAATGGGCCAAATGTCACTACAACTTATTGGTACAAGAAAAGGAAAATAATAAAGCATAATAACCTAGTGTACATCAAACACTAAATGAGGTATCTAAGGGGTTGAAATTGAGAATATAAACCACCGTGTTATCAAATTAGCTAGCCAAATCATGAATTTACACATAATGAGGAAGATCTAATCTTGTGAGTGCAGCCTAGACATGCTCTCCATTGTATAGGTTTGTATGCAAGGCTTCAATATCAATTGGTGCCAATACAAAATGAATGAAATTGTGGACGTGGTCAAAGATGCTCAAGATATTAGGTATCAACTCAAATATGGCTATCATTCAGTTTCTTTTGACATGTTACATTGGAAGCCCCAAGTTGTTCATCACACTTGTTCCCTAGAGAGTAAGGAATTAACATCCATGAGAATTTTTTCCTTGGAAGATTGGCAAGGATGATGAAAATATCAACCTAAATGAGCGATCTTTCCAAGCATTGCATAACAACTTAGTGGTTACCAACCATAATTCCATTTACTTCCCTAACTATTTGATAGACTATTATAAGCGTGCTTTCAAGTTCAACATGGATATCAATTTCTTTTACATTAGGTCGAGCATGCCCACAGGTGAGTGTGTTGACACCTCCCCACTTTCATTTATTATCTTTAATGATGGCATTGAGTGAGAGATATCTACATAGGCAATGATTACTAACTGGGAAGCACTTAATGAGGTTTTCTTTTTATTTCAGTAGGTGGATGGTTATTTAAATAAATTACTCAAATGGACATATTCAATTCCAACAAAGGAGATAACCCTAAGGACCCAAAACAAGAGTAAAAATATAGTGACTTGAGAGATCCAAACCCTGAATCATATGAGATTTTGGTGCAAGAGCATACCTCAACAACCTTCCCTAAGGAATCAAAACTACCCTTAATGCTCCAATTCCTAAACAATGTTACGATTTTAGGTATATATTTGAAGGAAAGCATCTTGACTAACATCCCTACTAGAGGTGATTTAATAAAGAAACCATGTACTCATCTACACTTGATTGTTAAGTAAAACAACATTACATTCAGAACTTTGTTGAAGTCTAATATAGTGCATTGGATTATAGTCTAATAGAAAGATCTTGTTGATGTTGTTGTAAGCTTGAGAGATTCATCCAATGGAATTTCCTAGGTCCCAACACCAAGATCATCCAATCCACTATCCAAAATTGGATAAGTATTTTCAAGGTTAGGGAGAAACATATGCAAGACCTTCAGGAGTGTTGGCGTGCAGTGGGAAGACCCAGGGTTAATCATCAATAGATCAACAAAACCCTTAGACAACGACCCTTTCGACATCACCTGCAAGAAAGTGAAGTCTCACCAGAGGCATCTAGAGGCGCTGCAGGAACCAAGGTTCTACAATGGTGAGGGGAAGTGAGGAATTCAACATGTCTTTACTAACCATCTACTCATGTGCGTAGTTTCCATTACTTAATAGTTACTTATCATGCGGCATACCCAGTGTGCGGAATTCCTTTACTTGATATTCATTCATTTACCAGTTACTTTATTGCGCAACAGTATAACAACATATATGAATAATGCATCCAACATACTTAAACATTTATCATCATGACATAGTAACATTAAACATCATAACATGAAAAATAACACATCATGACACAGGGTTTAATGTAGTTCATCCAACTTGGGATACGTTTACAACAACTGGATTCTTATATTAGTCATTGATAATCTTCTTACAATTGTGCATTGCACTACAAAATATGCAATAGTAACATTACCCAAACCTGCCTAGTCATTCTGCTGCAGTGCAAGCCTCACTCCTCACTTGTACCTCAAAACATCTTCCAACGCTCAACTCAACTTACCCAAACACATTAACAACTTCTCATATGTCGAACCCCCGGAAATCTCTCCAACCAAAAACCCTTTACATATTTATACATCAAAATAGGGCTAATCCTGTTACAACATGGAAAAAATGTCCCAAAAACTTAATGGTTTATAATTTTTTTCCTCCTTTTGCATGTCGCTCCATCGTGTTCTTTGACTCCTTAAAGTCATCTCTCGCCACGGGCTTTAGTCCATATTCTAACTGCCTTTTATTCTTTGACCTATTCTGGTGCAGATCCCAAAATTTATCCAAAACTCTTATCCAACAGGCCCCCAACACTCACCCGTGGCTCGTCCCAAGCCACTCAGGCCTTCTTCCAATGCACCATGAATTTCTCGAAGGTCTCCTTCATTTTCGTGGCCTTTTCCTTTACCTCTATTTCCTTCTGCAAAATTTTGTCAATTATGTCGACAATGATCTGAGCATGCATCTTCGCAACACTTTTGTCAACTTCCTGTTTGATTATCCCTTAAGTTGTTGCTAAGGCTGTTGTCACTCTGTATTCTTCGTCATGTAGTACTTCTATCTGTTGTGTGTGATCTTGTTGCTCTGCCCTTAGCTGATTTATTTTTGAATATAGCTTTTTGTTCTCATTCATTGTCATTACCACCTCTATTGGAAGTAATGTGCCCATTGTTGTTTTTAACTTTTGCGCCTTTTCCTGCGTAGCCTGGATCTTCTGGATGATCTCTTGTTTCTCCCTATCATCATTGATTTGTGCCTAGAAAGCATGGGTTTCTGTATAACGTTGAGCACATTCTACTTCTATATTCTTCATGTTCTCCACCATTGTTGTCACTATTTCCTTCCTTTTCTCCCTTTCTTCAGATGGAGTGCTCAGTGTCATTCGTGCTTCTAGGTCGACAATTTGTGCACAAAATCCCTGAATGGCTTCACTTATCTTAGTTACTTGTTCTTCAATTGGGGCCTCTGTCTCTGTCCGCACTTCTGGGAGTTCCTGGTAAACCTTCTTGAATGTCTGCTGCATCTTTTCAACCTTTTGTGCAACCTCATCGTGCTCCTTCTTTTCCTTGTTGAATTCCATCTCCAAGGCTACGTTCTTGGTCATAACCTTAACTAACTCACTTGATGTCTTTTCTGCACGCAAGATCATCTCTTGTAGGACTCTCAACTGTAATTATTGTTATACATCTATTGGCAGTTGAGATAACATTAATTCAATGTGACCTAGTGTTCTCTCATGTTCCTGTATCTCTATGGTAGGGAACTCTACCGCCCCTTTTGTTAGCTTAACCAATCTTCATTCTCCTGCGACTGCTAACAATTGAGAGGTTGTTTGCCCTGCCTCCCCATTCTTTTTAGTCATTTGTTCATCTTTTGTTTATCGCACTTGGGTCAAATCACGAAGGTGGGTTACACTTTCGTGACAATCGGGTCTCCAAAATTTCGAAAAACATTTTTTCGGCCGAACTTATAATATTTTTCGGCCAAAAACATAAACGTCAAATCGAACGGTGCAATAACAGCCCCCTCGATTTGCGTGTACAAATTTGGTCGGACGGATATTTTTTTTCCAGCAATAATGTTTCGGCCGAAAGAAAGTTCGGCCGAACAATTGTTCGGACGAACTATATTTCGGCCGAAAAAGTGTTTATATATTACCGACACATCGGCTGTAGAATACTTTTCGCAAATTTGGGAAGTAGTAGCAGTGTCGCATCTGTTGGTTGGAGTCGAGCAGGGTCATCGTGGGTAGCAGTGTCGCTGTGGGTCGGAGCCGAACCGTGGGTCGCAGCC